>JAODLI010007570.1:0-27342 GCA_027575585.1 Percopsis omiscomaycus | reverse complement strand
GTTGACAAATGTACTAATTGTAAGTCGCTTTGGATAAAAGCGTCTGCTAAATGCTGTAAATGTAAATGTGAATGTAAGAAGAGTCTGGACTGGGCTGCGCGACTCTTACGACCTCGTAGCGACGGAGGTGCCAGCCTGCCAGCCGAGGTGGTCTGGTGGTCTTAGTGCTCTGGTTGGGGCTTGAAATCTTACCATAGCTTGGAGGTAGAGAGGGGCAGTTCCTTTTACTGCCTTGTAGGCCAACACTAATGTCTTGAATCGGATGCAGTCTGAGACAGGGAGCCAGTGAAGGTCTTTGAAGAGGGGGGTTACATTGGAGAACTTTGGTTGGTTAAATACCAGACGTGCTGCTGTGTTTTGCATTCGTTGTAAGGGTCTGGAAGCAGATACCGGTAGTCCAGTGAGTAGAGAATCTAGATGTGATATTACTACAGCTTGGACTAGGAGATGTGCAGCTTATTTTGTAAAGAATGGCCTTATCCTTCGGAGTTGTAGGGGCTCGGGTCGTTGAAACAATGTTAGCTGCACAGGACAGTTAGTTCTCCAGGACAACTCAGAGACTTTGCGGTTGAATGTCTGTTGTTGGCTGAGGATGGCCCCCAGACCAAAGAATGAGGCGTCAGCAAGATGGGGTAAAAATCTTGCCAAGATAATTAACCATCCCATTCGTTCTCCTCACATCCTTGACTCCAGCTGGTTCAGGCCTCTCCATAATGGCTCTGACCTTGTCTGGGTCAGGTGTCAAACCCTCTGCTGTGACTCGATGGCCCACAAACATGATGGCATCTTTTGTAAACTCAAATTTTTCGTTCAGTGTAAGCCCTTCTTCCTTCAACCTTTTCAGCACTTTGTGCAGTCTCTCATTGTGTCGCGGAATGTCCTCCCCATACACTACTATGTCGTCCGCATTACATCTGTGACAAGCGGTGCTGGAAATGTTCCGGGGCTCATGAGATCCCGAATGGTAGGCGATTGAATGCATATCGCCCGACTAGGGTGATGAATGTAGTGAGGAGCCGGCTCTCCTAAGACAACGGGATCTGCCAGAAAGACGGAGGTTGCATCCAGCTTTGGAAAAACCTTCGCCCCAGCCAGCATGGCTAGTGTGTGATCTACTGCTGGGAGAATGTCTCTCTCTCTCCACACCCACTTGTTTAAGTGCGTAAAATCCACGCACTGCCAAATCTTTCCAGGCTGAGCCTTCGGTGCCACAACCATGCCTGCAAACCAGGGTGTGGGCTGGGTCACTTTAGAAATCACTCCCATGTCCTCCATCCGTTTCAGTTCAGCCTGCACCTTGTCCCGCAGTGGAAGAGGCACACAGAGTGGGGACGACAGAGCGTATGGGACAGCACCTGGCTCCAGCTCGATTTTGTAAGGCTCCTTTAATTGTCCCAAGCCTGAAAACACTGTAAGGGTACTGAGCTTTAAAATCCTCTTGGTGGGCTTGAACTGTGTGGACACGCCTTATTAACTTGATACTTTTATAGCAGGGAGACCCAGCAGTGGCTTAGACAGTCCCTCAACAACATAGCTGTGTTGCTTAGTTGTTTTCTTTTCAATGCTCAGCTCACCTTTAAAGCGTCCTTCTACTTTCAGTCTGTGATTTCCTGGTCCATACAGCACTTTGAGTGTCCCATGTTTTTTTATGGAGTAGTTGAGACTTGAAATTGCTGTAACACTTGCTCCAGTGTCCAGTTAGTTAGTTATCTTGGCCATTGGAAAAGTTGAACTTGTCTGGCAGCACTAGCTGTGGAACTAACTGTTGTTTCTCCGTCCATCGTTCTTGCTTTTTCCGGACGTCACTTTACTTAATCAGCTTTAGTTAATCTTTTCTACAGTCCTGTTCCTCTCCGTTTTACTTCATACCATGTTAAGTTATGTGTGTATCTCATGTGCCCTGTACATAACAGTCGTTGTCACACTATAGTCAAACTATAGTTCCCTTTACAGAACAATATCAAACACCTCGGCAAGATCTCCTTTCACCATCTTCGAAATATTGCCAAACTCCGTTCTACACTCACCTTTACTGTTGCTGAAAAGCTGGTCCACGCCTTTGACTCCTCCAAACTGGATTACTGCAATGCACTTCTCATCGGGATCCCTAACAAGAGTCTTTAGAGTATGTTCAGAACAGCACTGCAAGGATCTTGATGGATTTTAAAGTCAAAAACATGGGTGATCGGGCTATCTGCTCTGCCTCCCCTCGTTAACAGAATGCCCTCCCTGACCATCTGAGGGCATCACAGACTACTGACAGTTTAAAAAAAGGAATTGAAGCATTTATTTTTAGCAGAACGTATGACTTTTAATTGCTGGTTGCTGCTTTTATGCTTATATTTTTATGATGTTAGCTTTTTATATGTCTTTTATATTAATGCTTTTACCTTGTAGCACTTTGAGATTTGCTTCAAATGTGTGTGTTAAAAATAAAATGTAGTAGTATTTATTAATATTATAATTATTATTACTATTATTATTATTATTATTGCATGTGAGAGCAATAGGTAAACACAGTCCGGAATCACTTCATATTTCGAATACGAAATACGTCCAATCAGCGACGATCCTTGTCGATTGGCACCCACCTTTTCTGGTAGGAGTTCATGTCGTTGTGTCGGATTTGTGGTTGCGATTTCTGTTTTGCCTTTGTGATTTCCGATTTGTCATTGTTTGATCTTTTGTTAATCTGATCTGCAATTTGTGATTATATTTCATTAATTGCAGTTGTGTTTTGTGAGTTGTCTCTGATTTCCTATTTGTCGTTGTGTTTTTTGATTTTTTCTTGTGTTTTATACCCCTAGGGTTATGTGGAGGTACTACAAGTTGTGGAAATCATACAATTTCATTAGAACAAGGGTGTTTAGAAAAAACTGAAAGGGGGTAGCCTAGAAAAGCCCAGAAAGTTTGGAAACCATTTGGATAAAGGATTCAGACATGGCCCTGGTCCTGGTCTTTGCTCGCTCTTGACCCTCTCAATGTCCGTTTCTTGACTTGGATTTGATAAGATATGATAAATCTTTGTTATATCTGAACAAAAGCCTAACCCCAGAGGAAGGATACCAGCTTAAGGCCAGCATGAGAGGAAAGGCCACGTCACATTCTATATGATGTACCTTCTCCTCTCTAGTTCCTGTCACCAAGCTTACCACGCTGACTCCGCAATTCCAGGGGCTGGATGGTATGCATTCTGTCTTCCCACAGCGGGCAGAGTTCCTGTTTCTCTGTAAATGAATTAAACAGGATTTCTTCTATCGTCTCTCTTGTCATCACCGCTCCCTGGAGGGTGTGTGCGTGTGTGTATGTGTGAGCCGTTGCAAAACTCATCTGCAACGGCTCACGGATTCTTAATTTGTATTGTATCATTATTAGCTTTTCTTGCTTTCATTAACTATTTTGTTTCAAGATTTTTAAATTGTTATGGTGCTGGAGGAAATACTACAAATTACTTTTTAGAACTTTTCAAAACAGAGAATACAATGTAGAACAATGTACAACATACAATGTACAGAGAATACTGTCAAACAGCAAAGTTAGGATACATGAAATAATGAAATGGCAGTAAAATAAATATTTTATTTTAATAAATAATATATATTAGTCATATGTCTTAATAAAGGCTAAAAGAAGAAGGGAGGTTCATTTTTAACTTGTGAAATCCACAACCCAGCATGTCTAAATTCCTTTCTGTCAGAATTAGGAGGTTTTGACGTATCTTTTTTACTTGCTTAGAGGCTTAGCTAATGTGTACCAACTCAACTTTAGTACACTCTGCATCGTGAATGGTCTTGTCAGGACGGTTTCCTCATTACTAATTCAAACACTAAGGCTTGTAGGAAGGTATGTCTCTGACCTGTGGAAATATCACACTGTGAAATGATACCCAATGGTTTTTCTTTTGTAAGATTTTTACCAAAATAATCAGTGCCGTCCTGACTAGGTTGGTAGCTGTAACATATTTTTGATGGCTAATTTAACTGTGTGTGTGCACAGGTGTAGTTGTGTGTGTGTGTGGAAGGGGGGGGGGGGGCAGGGCTTTCAGCTAGAGGCCATGACCCTCTCAGGAGACAGTTACATATCAAATTTATTTAATCCAGGCTCCCTGGGTGAGGATTCCAGGCTCAATTATAAAGTGTCTATAATCCTAATACCCTGCAGCATGCGCTGGTGTCATTTTACAGGACAACTAGCCAGCTAGCCCTTGCGAGAATGTGTAGGTCAAAGACTTCCATAGTGAACCATACATGTAGTGTAAAACAGATATACACTGTTCTCTACTTTCCACAGTCCAATGATGCATTGCAATTTAGTTTGTCTTGAAATTGAATATGGTGGACAGAAGTTGCAATATATCAGACGAAACTCAAAATATATCATCATCATCAAGCTCTAAAACATCTGTGTATTGTAAAAATGTCTTGGCGCAGTGTGAATAGTGGTTGTCTGTATCAGGTCCAAATTCAGTTTGTTGATCTCTTACTGGATTCCTGGAATGTGTACTATATAGAATCAACTACTGTATGCATTGAGCAAAGGTGTGCGCAGGCCGAGCTAATGCAAGAGCCAGCACTTGAATAGTATCTTCACGCAGTCGAATACATATTACTGATCCTCGCAAGCTCTGCATTTACTTGCCCGCCACCTCTCAGCTCTGGACCTCTGGAGCGGAGAGAAAGAGAGACAGATAAGAGCTGAGAACATTTTAATGAATGAATGTTACAGTAGGTTTAATAATGCCAATTCGACTTCTTCTTCATCTTTTTTTATTTTGCACATTTAATGAATTATTAATATAAGTAATAAGACTTTGATCTTATTCTACAAAACATCCTAATGTCTGTCAAGAAATGTTTCCTGCCTCTGTTTGTAATCTACAGAATATCCAATATGAGAGCAAATATTTGAATGAAATATTGATTTGTGGTTCTGCATGTTATAACATGTTAAAATTTGCACTGCCTTAAAGAAAACATTACAGCTTAATTTGACAACTTCTCTCTAGCAGTTTTGGTGACCTCACAAAAAGCACGGCCTTAATGGGTTTTATCAATCGTAGCCTAGTGGAACATATAGCTTAAGCAGTTCTTTTCTGCTGCCTTTTTTCTACAACATTAGCTTTAGACAGGTTTTTTAATGGACTTTTTTCCCACTGACTTTGCTATTCAGTTGTGTTTAAAGACCCTGTGGCGTGATGCAAACCCTGCAGCTAGTCTTTCATTCATTTCATTATGCTGGCATGTGCCCTGTAACCTAATGTCAATTCAAATTTGCAAATTGCACCACATATTCCAAGCGTTTGTACTTCCTTCGGAACTCTGGCACATGCCAACAGACCTCTCTAATTCTGTCATCTGTAATTTCATCACTTCCTCTCTGTCACACTCATATGGGTGACTCGGGCTCCAATTACACCGAGAGGCCCCCCCCCCCCTCTCTCTCTCTCTCTCTCTCTCTCTCTCTCTCTTACTCTCTGATCAGGTCATCTCATAGCGTTTGACCTCTCTAGGTCATGTAAAGACCTTATATAACACCGCTTATCTGCACTGTGAAGTCCCACATTGGACATCTTTGGGCACACATGCCCACAGGCCTACAGGGGTCTGGCACCCAGAGACGTGTAGTCAGTCACCATTTGTACTCTCGGAATGTTGTACATTCAAAAAGTGTGTTTTGTGTATAGGAAACTTCCTGACATGGTTCAAATGTGGTGCAAAAGAAAATTATAATTTTATTAAAGTGTTTATTATATTTTCTATTTATTTAAATTGTGGACTTCCTTATCACTGATTGTAGTGAGGGGTAGAGCTGGAATCGAGCCCAGAATTTAGAACCTGACCATAGCCCGACAAAATTATTTCAGAGCAGCCATGTTTTGAGGTGACTGACAGTACTGCACCCGGAAAAACTGAATCACAATACAGACCCCATTCAAAAATCGGTTTTACTGCTGTGCAAGTGTTACCACACTTGGCTTTTGGCTTGGCTTTTATGTTTTGCAGATCGGCCCATCGTGCTTTTAATGTTAACCAATATTGTGCATGGAAAACAGTTTGTACCGATAGAGAAAGTATTTATAAAAGACCTCTGATTGTATTTTTCTTTTCTGAACAACCAGGAAATACCTTAGTCTGAAGCTCATGAGAAGTGCCTCCCTTTCCTACCGCACGCCTGGGGGTGATTAGCGCTCCCAGGTGCATCTTATTTTTGAATTAGAGGCACCCTATTTAAGTTCTGCAATGGCACGATGTGTGATACGCCACTGTTCGTTTGTCGCTTTTCTTTAATAAACTACGCTGAATGCGTATAGCCTTCCTCGGCCTGCGTGTGGTTTTCCTCTGGTTCGCACTTGCTCTCGCCACCCATACCCAGACAGTTACAAGTGTGAAGTTGTGGTCTTGGTTAATGGCACATAAAAACATGTATTTTCAACTAATCTGTTAATTCCACTAACATTGTGCTTGTGAAATAGTTATAACGTTATAAAGATCGTTAATTCCTAAGCACTCTGATCAGGAGGCTTGCCAGCAGTGTTTAAAAAAACCCGATGTTTTTCCAATTCTGGTTTCAACACATGGGTAATTCCACACATACACTGTGTGTACCTTTAAAGACAGTCTCTGTGGTATTATTTATGACTAGAGCGGCACAACTTCACCCCTCGATTTGACCCAATTTCTGTCGATAAAGTCTCACAGTATATACAATAAATCCCTCTAGTATTATACTCAGGCTAGTATTATAGGCCTACTCAGCTCAGCATGATATTAATTGAAACACATTTATATTTCAGCCGTGTATGTTAACATGCTCTCCAAAGAGAATGTAAGGGATTGTAATGGCACTGTAAGCAGGGAATGCGTATTTCCCCCAGGTTGTGAATATGAACCAGTAGACATCAATCAAACAATATGTGCTCCTTTAATATTTCATGAGCTCATTTTTAGGGTTTTTCGTTTACACAAAATAAAGTACAGTAGCTTGGTAACCAATCTGTGTATCTGAAATCTATTCTTTTGTTTTCAGGAAAGCATCAGTAAACTCATTCCTGTGACAATCGTCAACCAAAAAATCTCAACCTCAATTACCTTAGTTACACTTTTATGGGGTAGAAAGTCATTAACTCACAAAGAGGCAGTGAAAGGTCCCCTTGTGCCTGCCTTGACAAAACACAGGATTAATAGACATGCCAAGAAAGGGTGCTGTTAAACCTCTGATGAGGCCAGAAACTACCAGTTAACGACAACGGCAACACACAGATGTACAGAACAAGATAATTGTCCAAATTAGTGTTCAAAAGAATAACCTTTACTTGAGTGTTTCCACAATTCACAAATGTGTAATTCCATTTCGCAATCTTGTATCATGGTATGTCAAATTATTATGCTTGCAACATTTATTAAAACATTTGCGAACCATTTGTATTTTACTTACACATTATGATACAAGCTTGCAAAACGAAATTTCACATTTGTGAATCTTCACTTGCGGACACAAACCTCCATTTACAGGCATTCAAAACACAAGTTTATGGAGTTTTGGCTCTATTGTAATCCCATACACACAGCCACTAGTGTCTGTGCAGTAAACCATCACAGATGATAGAAACTGTCAGACCCCTGAAGCTCCCTGCAGAATAAACTGTGTGTCGCCCCCAACACGGCACATAACAGAGTAGAGTTACCTGCTGTTAGACTTTGACTGAAAGTGACAGAGGCATGTGTGTGTGTGTGTGTGTGTGTGTGTTAGTTAGGGTCTGTCCAGCAAAATAAAAATTCATGCCATTTGAGTCCTTTACTCACTGAAATTTGTGTTTTAAATTATTATTGTATATCTTAGGGCCTGTCAATCAACACACCAGATACATTCATGCAAAGCAGAAAGATTGACGAGAGGGCACAGAGAGCCCTGTGAGAATATCTTCTTCTTCCTTTGAGTGGTTTTCCTCTGGGAACCTGTAAGTCTGCAGAGGTAGTGCTGCTTTGATGTCCTTTACACGTATGAGTGTTTCTGTGTGTCTGTGTCTGTCCTTTGTTGGCGAATGCTTCACTCTGAAGTCCCCTTCTATCTTATCTGTCTGACTTACCCATCTCACATACTCTCTCGAGCAACACCAGCAGACTTTTCCCTCTTCAAACAAACCTGCTTGAGACCTTTTTGAATCACCAAAGTGTCTTTGGTTGTTGTTGAATGATAATGCAGAAGGCTTTTGATCTCACTGATCTGTGTGTATTTAAGTTATAATATAGGAAAAAGTTTAAAATGTATAAAAAGGTGGAATAGAGAAAGGCAAATTTCGAGTGGTTGCCACTTTACTGTGTTCTTCTACAGTGAGATTGGGGGAAGCACACATGCAGAATTCTGCAGATACACACATTGTTGTGTGCGACAGGGACCTGTTTTAACTCCACTCTGCCCCCTCTGGCCAATAAATACATACTACTTCTAAATATCCATTCTAGACATAGGGCTCTATTTTAACAATCTACGCAATGCACAGGTGCATTTAGGGCGTGTCCGAATCCACTTTGCTAGTTTGTGTTTTGGGCGTAACATGCAATAAACCAATCAGTGTCATCTCCCATTTCCTATAAGAGACAGGTGTGCTTTCACCTTGGCGGATATCTATTATAATGGTGCATTTGCCGAATAGTAAGAAAGAACGCTCAGCTGCAGACCATCTACCTATTGAAGTACACAATAATGATATTTCACATGTAATCTTTGTTATTTTTTAATTGTTTGAATGTTTGTGCGCTGCTGCATGTCCCTGTATGTGTAACAAGCAGAGTGTACGCGAGTTGTGCACCCGCCTATGTAGGCGGTGGCGCATTACTATCTTAATAAGGTGCACAATCATCAACAATTTGCCTGATCACACCTCATTTTAAGACCAACGGGCCTACGGGCACTAACATGGGCACAAGTGCATTGGATATTTAAACAATGGGGGCAGGATAGTCTAGTGGTCTAGGTGTTGGACTCCCAGCCGGAAGGTCATGGATTTGAGCCCCAGGTTTGGCCTACCTGTAAGCATCCTTGAGTAAGATGCCTAACCCCTATCTGCTCCATGTAATAGCCCCATGTCATTGTAAGTTGCTTTGGATTCAAGTTTCTGCTTAATGACCTCATTGTAATTGTAATGTGGGCACTGGACAAAAAAAAAACGGAAAAAAAACCTGCGTCCGTCTTAAACTTGCAAAGACACTTGCGTCTTTGTGCCGGGTGCAAGATAGGGCTCATGGTGTTACAATCCAACCTGAACAAATCACGTAATGTCATTTCATGTAAGCAACTGCTTCACAGTTACAAGGATACAGTTGAGTGTGCAGTGCAGTATACTAAATTCAAAGTATAAAAATAGCGATGGAAATACACACAAATCCTTAGAACCTTTTAACAGTAGGTTGATAAGATATTTAAGACGTGCCAGCCTCCATCTCTGCTCTCCACTGTAACATTTAGGCTCTCTTCCGAGAGTCGAGAAACAAATAAACAAAAACATACATAGAATTTCAAAAATTTTAAAATATTCCCCTTTTACGTTTATGTTTTATCTGTATGCATCTGACGTCATCAGAGCATGAGGGCATTCTGTATTGGGTCTAACCCTTCCAGATATAGCATCACAATCCAGCCTGAACAAATCTAGTAATGTAATATAATTTAAGCAACTCTTTCACACTATATTTACAAAGATACTGAAATTTAGTTGAGTGTGAAGGAAGAGGTAATTTATGAGTGAAGAGACCTGGTAGAGCAAACAAAACATAGGGAAAGGTCCCTTGTGTCTCCAAGCTAAATGGGACACACACACACACAAAATACTCTACCACACATACTCCAGTTCAAACCTTATAGTGTGTTGGCATTATGCAATCAGCAGCCTGTTTACCAAGCCCTATGCATTGACTCACTCTAAAGGTCCTACCATATACATCTTATGTCATCCCCTCCACCCACACACAAGGCACGAGTGACATTATGCAAGTGACAGCTTGTTGACGAAGTCCCTGTCCTTTTTGCCTTACTTAGAGACAGCGTACTGAATGCACACAACAACCCAGAGGGAACGCAGAAATCTGTAGCCCAGAGTTCCCGCCGAAAATGAATAAAATTACAGCAAATTACCGCAGCGCAAGCTGTTTTATAAATACAGGCTTCATGTTGTTAAATTCACCAACGCATCTGTTAATTGCGTGACTGGGAGAGCTTATGCAGTGTTTGGGAGCGCGCTCAACCTTCTGTCTCACTTGTTACAAACTAGACAGAGGCAAAAGTTAACCTGGAATATGGATGGATACACAGACCAGAGCTCTGCTCCAAGAATAATATTGTCAGACTGACATATACGGTCATTTGTAATGTTTATTTGAACATGAACTTTAAGTATTACGATACCTGAGCCGATAATATTCTTAAAAACAGGGCTGTGCCACCTGTGACCTTTTCAATTTTTGGCACTGCTCTGCTCAACCCCCACCTCTTATGTTAAAAAATCAGTCCTAACGACTCTCCCCCACCAAACATTTTCTGCATACAGGAATCACAGAAATGCTTTTGAACTCAGCAAGAGACGCATAAACCACACTATATCAATTTTCATCTAGTTAGATTTCCTATATTCCCCTATATATATATATATATGGCTACACACCAAAAATACTCATAAGAAAGCCAGCCTCCATCTCTGCTCTCCACTGAAACATTTTGGTGCTCTAGAATAGTATACCAGATGTTTTCAAAAACTTATGTTTTAGCTGTATGCGTCTGACGTCATCAGATCATGATAAATTATTCTGCACTGTTGACAAAGGTTTGACAAAGGTAAACATTGAATTCTCACTCAAGTTTCTCACCATGTTGACAGTTAGAAAAACATTTGATGAATGATGTCATTTAAACATGACATATATATTTACCAAGCAGTCATTGACTGGCCTTTAAAAGTGTCAAATCTTCAATAAAAGCAATTTAACATGACAAGAAGTAAACCAATTGAATCTATTATCTCTGTTATGGAAAATGGACAAGAGGTTCATCGAGAAGCCTTTTATTTTCTGCACTGAATTTAAAAAAAAAAAGTTTAAAAAGCACTCACTTTGTACACTCAATTGCTGCAGTCAGAAGAGACATTTTCTTAACACTGCCGTAAGATATTTGAAAACAAATGGACCCAAAAGTACCTTGGAAACTAAAAACATGTCATACAAAAAGAATGGCACAAAACAATTCCCTTATTACTCTGAAAATGTAACACATTATTTAAAAAAACGTTGGAGGTCTAATGCATGATTTGAGCATTTAATACTGTGAAAAATCTATCCTATTGAAATAGCATTTATGGAAGAAAAAAAGAAACAGTAAAGGCTAATGTAGATGAGATAAAAACTTTGGGCTTAGTGCCAGCAGCAGGGAGGACTAGAGTTAAAAAATTATACTTCATGGTCTCTTATTGTCCACATTCACATCATCAATCAAACAAACAGAAGTGAGAAAGGCAGTCTGGGATAGCAGTTATCTACAAAACTCAGCATTTTAACAACCTAGCTATGTACACTGTACAACAATTTAAACATAGAGTTACATCTTTTACAAAGGAAAACAAAACAAAGCATTGTCTGGCTGTGGGGGATCAGGCATGTTATATTACATTACGGTGACAATCCAGATGTAGTTTCACATAGGGAAAACAAAGCCACTAGTGATCTGTTTATCTATACTTATATTAACGGACATGATCAACATAAGATAGACTAGGAATGGAATGCAGTACTGTTCAGTATTCTTCTCAAGAAGAATAAACAGATATCATTTGACTTGGACGGTAAATATTATTTTTTATGTATAATGTGGTATGACAATGCTAAACCAGTGCAAAAAGTAAACAGTTTATTGAAATTTAGTCTTGAAAGAAATAATAGAATACATGAAAGAATGTTCCGGATTCTACAGTATGATGGCTGCATGTATATTAAAATAGTGTAGAAAACTGTGTCTCCACATACTGTAGGCCTACAGGATTTCAATAATATGGCACATTTTATTTAAAAAAAGAAAAGAAAAACCAAAATCAAAAGACTAGTGCAAAAAAAAGACAAAGCAAAACTTTGCACAGAATGAAGAACATTGGCGTGCCTGTGGTCTGTTGTCAACTAGATAAGACAGGATGGCTGAAATCTCATGGCTATTTGGCAAGGCCTGGGTGTTGTGAACGGGACGAGCACATTCCACATCAAAGAAAAAGGCATTCTTTAAATGTGGACAGAGTCATTTCGTTTTCAGCTTTCGCATCAGTACGGCCATACTATTTTACAAAGTCTGTACAAGCTAGGCGCAGTGTGCACTTTACAAATCCCAAGAGAAAAAACAAATGAACAAGGGAATTCTTGTCTTATTCATGGAATATGTGGTCCGACAGACCTTTGTGGAGGAGAGGAAAACAGGAGCTTTGTGGAGCTTTATGAGCCTGCCCTGCCTTCTAACACCTGATTGTGATTTCCTTTTCCCCTAAACATTCTTCATCCTTTCTTTTCTTTGTTTCTCCGCCTACATTTTAACCATTTATTTTGGCCTGTCAGTCTTATTCACATTCTCAAACTGATTATTTACACACTTTCTTGGCATGTCTACTCCACCAATAATTAGTATGTTTACATGTGTATAATACTCTTATTAATTAATGATTAATGCAGTTGTTCCTTTAAAACTCTAGTTGATAAACTAGTTTATATCGCTTTCCAATTTGGTAGGTTTAAACATATGGTTAAGGTGAATATATGCTCAAATAATTCAAAAGATAGCTTTGTCAACATGTGTCTAAATCTATGCTTACTTCGATCGTGAATTCAAACTGATTAGACTAACCAGAGTACCATAGCACAAATACCATACCCAGGCATTATCTAGCATAATAATACTATTATCATTATTATGCTAGATTACTTTTGTGTATTTCAACATACTAAGTGGTGTCTTTGTGAGAGGAAGCCTGCTAGGTTAATGCTAAGCTAGCATTCTGAAAAGAGCCTTTTGTTTGTGGTGTTTTTCTAGTAGGAGGGCCAGCAGTGTGAAGTGGTTTAATACTAATGTGGTTCTAATAGTCTGTGTTTAAAAGGCTGCTACGCTCTTGCTGCCTCTAGCAGTGGTGACCTTTGAAACTAAGCATTCCTCTCCGAGCAATGACCTTTACTGTTCACGCACCTCCAGTGGAACTCTGGGGACGTTTGGTCTGCAGCTCATCTGCTTTCCTTCTCCTCCTGGTCCAAAACGTCCCTGGAGTTGCTAATCTTTTGTTTTGGATCTAGTTAGACTTCAGTCTGTTGCTGTGAGTCAATGATAATCGTGACACCCCGACGGAGTTCGTCCATACTATCAAAGTCACTGTTGCCCGGCTCTGAGTCGTCAAACCCGCATGGGGCCGAAACGTCCGAGGCTGAAGACGCACCCACGGATAACCGCATGTTTAGCGACATATTATCACCCATGTCTCTGCTGCCTGGCGTCACCATGCCCACAAAAGTGCTGAACTCCTCCCCTGGGGTCGAGCCGGGCCCCGCCTCCCCAAGGGGCAACTGGTGTGGGGGCAAATACTGGCTGGGGTGGAAGTCCGGCCGGGAGGGCTGGCGCCCCATGCTTCCACTTCCACTGAGGGTGCTCTCCCTGGAGGTGGGCTGCGTTGTGGGCAGCGGGTGGTAGTGCTCTGGGTAGTCCTCGCCCATGGGCAGGGGTGGGGGCAGCTGGTCCTGGCTCATAAACTCTTCCTCGTGTGGTGGGGGGTAGTCGCTGTCGATGTCGTAGCCACCCAGGTAGTAGTCTGACTCCAGCTCCCGGGTGCCACCACCCAGGCGAGGGGCGGAGCTGGACACATCTGCCCCGGGACTCGCCTCAAAGCCTGGCACCTCCTCGATGTCAGGTAACCGGGTGCTGGGCATCCAGTCGGACGTGTCCCAATGGTATGCTGGACAGGGAGGCAGGACGAGAGAGAGTTAGCCTGAAGCACAGCACGCTAACACTCTTTTACACTCAGGACCCGAGGTTAACAAAAGTCCCATCACAGTGTAGACGTGTAGAATGGCCTGTCTTACATGCCACAGTTCAGAGCCATCCATCAGATAAACCTGTAGGTCACAGCGAACATACGTCATACAACATGCTGGGGAAAACATGGTCAACACACATGACAAGGCAATAACCTATAAGGAGAATTTGTTAGCTTTGGGTCGTTGTGTGCTACATGCGTGTCATGGGGTCACAGCATGCCAAGGTTGTGCCAGGCAACGTCGCTCAAACATCTCGTAACTTGTGTTCAAATAAGCAGCTAAATTATTTTCAACAAATGCAAAAAAATAAAAAAATAAAAAAAACATGTGAGTGATCAAAAAGAACATTCATGCATGGAAAACAGAAATACAATTGATGCTCTGAGGAGGTCAACAGCTCCTCTGCTGAGGTGTCACAACAAGATGTCACATATTCATCAGTTCACTGGAGTTGGGAAAATCAACGAAACAGAAACCTATGAAGCAAAATGAAGGAGTCGCACAGCGCCGGTGAGGTGGGGCGTTCGACCACGACACATGTAGCGCAGGCAGCAGGAAAGATACATTTGGTCGAAGCCAAAAGAGAGGTGAAATAGGAGGAGATGAGGAGAGACATGGGTGAGAATGCAGCGGTGAATTGATGGCTCTTCCGCCTAGCCTTGCCCATTGAGTCAGCACAACACAAGGGGCCAAGTCGACAAGGGTTCGAGTATCAAATCACACAAACACACACACACACAGGGATTGAGCTCTGACTCAGGAAGCGGGGTGGCGGTGATGGGGTTAGCGAAGGGGATTGGCCAATGACACAGAGAGAGATTTACAGAGCCTGAGGTACGGACGGGGAAAAGATAAATGACAGGGACGAAAATGGTGGGAAAGGGGAGACAGGAATGTAAGGTAAAACTAGAGGAAAGGATGAGAATCACCTCTGTTGTAGGTCTGACCTTGGTCCATGACTGACACTGTCAGGCGAATCAAGAGCAACACAAACAGAGAGAGAGAGAGCTTTAGGATACGCTGGGTGGCTATGTGTGTGTGTGCTCTCGTGCATGAATGTGTCGGGCCATGTTTCTGTTTCCTGGAGTGAAGCCAGACAGATGGAGAATGTAACTTGAAGCCAGAACATGTGGTATTTGGAATGCATCTAATCTATTTATGTTTCTAACTAACACACACATATCTATATCTAAGTCTGTAATGTAGTGTTTGTGTATGTCAGGTAGTACTGTAGCTAGCAACTGTGTAAATGTGTAACAGTGTTTGGTATCTAAAAAAATCTGACATACAAGACTGAGCGTAATATTTAGGATGCTATACTGAAACATTGTGTTCATGTGGTGTCCTTATGGCTGTGTGACTACGAACCCATGAGAGCGATGACTCACTGGATAAGATAGCAATTGTGCTATCTGAAATGACAACACTGGTCAACGCAAAGTGAAGGGCAAGAGACAACGGGGATAAGAGAGACAGAGAGATGAGAGAGAGAGAGAGGGAAAGGTGGATGAGACATGGTACCTTCATTTTCGATTGTGTCGACTGCATCATTGACCAGTCGAATGACGGTCACTATGGAGGCTTGTAGGGGGGGGAAAAAAAGGAGGAGACAAGTTTTGAAACACCGTAAGCAGAAAATAAAATGCCCCACTGCGGCGCTGGTCAAGGCTGTCCCCAGCTGCCAATGACACTGCTTACTGTCGCTATTCCTGTTTATTGATGCTGCTGTATGTTGGAGCAGTGCTTCTCAAAGTCAGGACTCGCCAAGGGGTTGCACAATTTTAAATGAATACTTTTTTTTAGTTTTAGTTTTTTTAATTAATAAAATGTGCATAAAAGAACTGTTTTTGGTATACAGATTCTTTTTTGTGGAATGTAAAATGATCATATTGGGCGTTTTGGAATCTTTGAACTCACAATTTTAAACTATATATTCTAGTCAATAAAGAGTTGACATTTTGCAAAGTACAAGTAGGTTAACTGACACACTATTGGAAAGATGCCTTACATAAATAAAAGCTTACACTTTAAAGTAATTATTGTTGTTATGGATAATGTGGTTTTTAAGATAGCAAAAAATAAATGGTGACACCAATCACACTTGAGCCAGTGAAACAACAGAATGGTGATGAGAAAAATGTGGAAGGCGCTAACTGTTATTACCTAATTCCATCAATTATGTACTTATAATAAAAAATCAATAATACAGTAATTCATCTAAACAGATGAACTAACTAAAAAATAAAAAAAAAAACAATCAAGTGAGAAACGAATAAAACATTAACTTAAACTTTCACAAAACAGAACACAACTCCAGCACAAGAAGCCACAACCACAAAACACTGCAACATACGAGCCAACCATAATGTTCCAATGGTAGCAATGTTACTGAGAAATAATAATAAATGCTTTCAAATAAAATCAGAAAGACAGCAACAATCATGAACATAATTTAAAACATAAATAACATCCATGAATCATATTAGCAGCAGGCCATGTAAAAAAGATAATTTTGAAAATGTAGTTTAACCTGAAAGGAATAACGCAAGCAGTGCAGTTCTATCAGTTGCTAAATGCAGAATTTGGTTTCGGCATAGGAGGGTCGGCTTACCGTTGTCATCGCAGGAGTCGGATTGGAAGGAGTTCAGTGACTGGACCTCTGAGTTGCTGCCCTTGTTGCTCCCGGAAAAGCAGGTGACCTCTTCTGCCATGTCTACCATCTTACCTGCAGGAAAGGTCAAGAGGTCAGGGCTAACCCTTTCAGTACCAAAATGGTTCAGGTATATGGATAAAAGCATCTGATAAATGACCTAATTGGTATATAGAACAGTATACATCTGTTTCCATTTCCATTACTTGACTAATCCATTTTTAATGCCTATTAATACGCCCAAACTGCATATTAAGATATGCATTTTGCCAACCTAAAAAAATTATTAATTACATAGCTGTGCCCAACCTCAACCTGAGAAAAATAATACATTAAAAAATAAAAACAAATGACTACACACAAAAAATTAGATAAGTAACACAAACAATGTTTTGAGCATATAGAATCTATAGATAATCACATTTTTGTTTGCATCACTGTGTGCAGAGAAGATCGTGCTAGGGATACACATGCACAGACAGCTACAATGTTAAGTAAATACTACAGACTACAGGTCATCAACCAAAGAGTCTGCTAAGCTCAAAATTCCTTACAGGTACAGTAGGTTGGGGTTGTCAGGGATCGAATCCACAGCCCTCTAATTACGATGTAGGTTTTGATACACTGGGAGTGATTCTTTCTCTATCTACTATTAATGTGTGTGTGTGTGTGTGTGTGTCTACTTCAACCAAGGTACTGAAAGTAGGTTCTTTTGAGGGATTCCATGGCAAACATTATTTCTGCTCACAGTTAATGAAAGTATACACTATGTAAACACCCTCTCCATTAGGGGAGGTTATTAAATACTTCTGAAATCATTTACTGATGCTAGAAACACCAGGAAGTTGAACGTATTCAGAGTGAGTGTAGTTTATAGAGCACATTTCAACCTTCGAATGTGACTGAGGACAGTGAGCAGCTGTAAATAAATGGTTTTCTTAGTGTCCTTTAGACAGCAGAGCAGCAGACCGCTGAACCTGACAAAGATCAAGTTACAACAAGACAAGCTCATTGACAGGAAATGTGGTTTTGCTTTGAAGCCTCATTTAATGTTGGTTAGGATCAACTTTATCTCCCCAACATTATTGTCTGTTTCATTTCTTCTTGTAGTGCATGTGTATGTGTAGAGATTCTTGCTACTTTTGATTTACAAATAAATAGCCAACAATTTAGCCCCAATTCAAGCAATGGAACATGATGTTGGTGTCACCAGGCGACCATGAGGCCTCGTGCACAGAAACACACCCTCACCCTCGTCGCTGTCCCAGGGACTCTTGCGTATGGAGTCACAGTCCGAGCGGCAGGGCGACACCGGGGGCAGGTTGGGGGCCACGCTGCAGACCACCACCCCCCTGCGCGTGGTGCCGGACAGGATCCGCGGCGACTCCGGGTGGAAGGTGCTCATCTCCGTGTGCTCCGCCCCGCGCCCGTCCGCCATCTTCTCCAGCGTGGAGCGCGGGTCGCCCTGGAAACAGGGCGTGTACGCCATGGGCCTCACCGGCACCTGGGGGGGTCCTATCAGCGGCGAGCCCCCCATCACCGCGGGCCCCAGCCCGGCCTCGGAGTACAGGTTGAGGGGGTCCCCCGGCGTGCAGCGCAGGGTCTTGAACTGGACGCCGTTGGCCTTGTTGAGGAGCGCGGCCGTGGCCGGGTCCTGCACCAGCGACAGGTTGTTGCGCGCGTAGTTCTTCTGGAACACCTTCTTGCGGAAGGCTATGAAGAGGACGATGAGGGCGACGATGACGATGAGCACCACGGCGATGCCGATCAGCTCCTCTTTGCCCACCACGGTGTGGCCCGCCTGCATGTCGGGCACCACCACGGGCCGCAGGCCGCACCGCTGGCCCACGAAGCCCGCCGTGCAGTTGCAGTAGTAGGAGCCGTGCGTGTTCACGCACGCGCCGCCGTTCTCGCACTCCCCCTCCGGGTTGCTGCGGTCACACTCGTTAATGTCCTCCTCGCACCTGGAGCGGGGAGCAGGGGTGGTTTAGGGTTTTTAGGGTCCCTAGGGGGCACATGGACCTGATACAGGGGGGGGAACTTAAGACCCATATTCGCTTGAGTAAACCTCTGTGTCCTTTAAACATGTTTGGGAAGTTTATAGCAAAAAGAAAAATACATCCTAATCCATTATTTGTTCTGTTTTTCAGACCCTCTTTAAGAAAACGTTTTCTGTGGGAGTTTTTATTTAAATGACATTGACTCTGATTGGCTGCTGTTTATTAAGCACTTTGCCGGAATTTAGGCTGCTAGCAATAATTGACCGTTTTGCGGAGTGAATGATAATTTTGGATTAATGCATAAGTAAAGTAACCTGATGACATGATGCTGTAAATGTAAATGTATTGGAGGCAATGCTGATGATGTCTGTCTTATAGTCTGGTAAAGGAGTACTTGGTTTTCAAAATAATAAGCCAATAATAATAATAATAATAAATAATAACCACTAGTTTAGGAAGTCATGTAATGCAATATTATGTTGATGTAACATTAAATTTTCCACTTAGCACCACTGACCAATAGTCCTTCCTATGGTTTCTTCTTTTTTTATAGTTTTTTTTAAGTTTAGGGGGTGTCGATTATTACCAGTTAGAAATGGAAAAGCCTTTTGAGACTGTAACTGTGAATAATGTATATTTAATTAAACTTCAGTTGACTTGATCTGAATGGCCAAACTTCTGAAAGTTTAATTTCTTGCACCCATTCAAACTGAAGGCAGATAATGCAACAGAGCATAAATTTCGAGTTTAAGTACTGTATAATGATGTAATCCAGATGCAGCTCTATATTTCACTGCATTCGTGATGTGAGCTATGCTTCTAATATTTAAGGCCATAAAGGTGTAACTTTCTGAAGGAAAACTTAATCTGAGAAACTGAATTTAAATATTAATGGTGATATACTGTAGTTTGGACTCTCAGTGGAATCTTTTTACTTCATAACACAGAAGCTATATGGAGTGATTTTATGATTATTTTTGGCTCTTTTTGGAACTGTATAGAATACCATTCCATGTCTTATTTAGATGAATAATTATGAATAACGTATTTATTCCTCCCATTACAATGCTCCTAGACTCACCACTCTCTACCCATCCCCCTACATTTATTGTTGTGCGTCAAACAAACAATGAGCTAGTGCAGAATTTTGTATTTTTCTGTCTGGCAAGTTTCTGTGTTTCAAGGTGAATAATAGCACTGAAAACAGTCCTTTTATGACATAGGATCTGTAATCTAACTGACAGAAGGCAAGCTGCCTGCTTAACTGTGCGTGTGGATGTTTGTGTGTGCATGCGCTTTTACAGGATTAAGATCCTTCCAGATTGTGCTTTTCTGACCTGCCTGCAGCACATGCATTACCAAGCATGGGCAACTTAATGTTGTTTTTTCTCTTCTTTTATGTCACAGCTGTAAGCAAATGTAGACTGTAGAGAAGGGAAGCACTTATAGCTGATTTTGATGGTAAACTATGGTGTATTGTCTCCACCGTGTGGCTAATAGCTGCTAGTGCAGTCACAAAATTATTTTGTGACTACACCATATATCACCATATATCGTTTTGATAAATGCAATGTTTGAGATGATACACATATCAATGTTAATTAGTTTAGTTATTTGTATTTGTTAGTATTTCATATTTAGAACCATGGCCTTAAAAAATGTCAATTAGTTAGGAAAACTCCTCAAAGCAGAACTGAACTTGTACATTACATTTCTCTGGACCTGTGATATTAAATATAATTAAACCTGCATATAATTTTTTTATATTTTGAACTTAAATTTAATTGAATTTTATTTATGTATACTAAATTGACTTATTCAGCATAAGTCTACAATAGCAGAAAACATTACCTATTAAGAAGCACCATGCACTATGTATATATAATATTAATGTAACATAAAGCCAGTAAAAAAACAAGCAACCAAAAAAGAAAAGAAAAACAACCCTAGATATTTTTCTAGCAATTTTAACCTTAACCCCTTAACTTTTAAAGTGTGTTTAAAACTATATTTGGATCTCAGGAAATGTTGGTGATTGATTCAGTTTAAGTTCTTATATATTAAAATGCAAATATGCTAAGTGGATGTGTATAGCAATGCCAAAGGTTAAACATGGCCATTGCTTACTGGCTTACCGTTACTGGCTAATTAGGAGTCAAGGAACCATTACATTCAAATAAATCACTTATTCTGAGGTGGGAAGGAGTGTGTCAACTCACGCGAGCCCCTTGAAGCCCCTTCGACAGCTGCAGAGGAAGGCGTTGCCAATGGGCTTGCACACGCCGCCGTTGTGACAGGGGTTTGGAACACAGGCTGTTATCTCTGTCTCACAGCGCCCCCCAGTGTATTGGGGGTCGCAACTACATGCAAAACCTGTGGAAGGGAGAGTAATGTAGATAAGGAGGGGGGGGATGAGTGTGGGAGTAGAGAGAAATATGGAGCATGCCGTAAAAGGCATAGAGAGAGAGAGAGAGAGAGAGAGAGAGAGAGAGAGAGAGAGAGAGAGAGAGAGAGACAGATAAAGAGAAAGGGGAGATTATTAAGAATTCTGAATAAATACACCCTCCCCCCACACACACATACAGCTGCCTTCCATCGCTGCAAATGGAATGTGTGTATTTCTGTGTGCGCGCGCGTGTGTGTGTGTGTGTGTGTGTGTGTGTGTGTGTGTGTGTGTGTGTGTGTGTGTGTGTGTGTGTTCTACACATTGTGTGCAGTGGTGCCAGGAAGACTTGGCAGGACCATGACAAGTGTCTGCCAGCCTATATCTATACAAAAAAAAACACACCTCTGGGAAATCACTTTCACTAACAAATAACCATGCATCACACACACGCAGATATAAACACATGGTAATTGCACTGATACAAAGGCATTTATACACGTGCAGACACATACATACATAGGAACACTACTTAAAATGTTCGAACACAAAAAACAACTAAAAAACATCTATATTTGTAATTCAGTCATACACACACACACACAAATACAACCAGTGACCTTTACACAGTCGTTCACATCACAGGAAACGACAACAACAGGCAGTGACAACTCCCAGGATGCATTGCCTTTTTCAGTGCAGTGTGTATTGTTTAGGGTTTGTACTGCATGTGTGTGTGTGTGCATCCAGAATAAGTGTTAGGCAGGGGGGTGCTCCACTAATTTGCAGACGTGCTGTGTTGAGTCATCGTGTTAAGTGCTTGGTGTTGTAACCCATAGTGATGACATTTACCGTTGTCCGCCTATACACTTCAGTATAATGCCAGGAGTTGGAAAAATAAAATGTATTAATGTCAAGGGTCTCTTAAAGGTTAAAAATAAAAATAAATCATTAAAGATCAGGGTTCCAATTTTAACTGGATAGCAAAATTCTGGGACTTTTCGTTAACTTCCATCATCAAAATAAATTCCATATTAAACATAAGTGTATTCAATTCTAGTAGCCGATAACTTAAAATGTTGGTTTTTGTTATCTACACATGCTATCCAAGCTATATAACGCTCCTTGACATTTATTTCGTACATGGTGACAATTTAAATGGGCACAATTTGTGGCCATAATTACACTTCTAAATTCCACAACCTGTGGGAAGCTGTGGGACCATGATTTCACAACAAGATTTATCCCGCTCTGTCCCGCTCTCAAACAGTTGTGAACTCTCCATTCACAACTGTTTGAGACTAGCTCAGAGAGTGACTTCCCCATCAATGAATGGAGAGTTTCCAGACCAGGATGGCATTACCATGCTAGGAACCCTATGAGGGATGGAGAGAGACAGAGGAGCAAAAATAGATACGAGATACAAGATGCCTTTCGAACAACACTGACAGAAAGAGAAGGATAGCTGTGCGAGCTTAGCAGTGTAATTATCCTTTCATTGGCAATTCATTACAGATCTACCTAAACCTCCTCTACAGGAACCACTTTGGTGCCAGCCAGCCCCAGGGCACTCCAGCTGACACTGATCAAAATCTCTATCTGCCCGTAGACCTTGAAGTTAAGGATACTATCAATCTTTTTTAATCGGGGCACAGTTCATCACGTCACGGAAGGAGTTATGTTCGCTGGCAGTGCACACACACACACACACACACACACAAAATGAGATGGAGAAAGAGTAGAGATAGAGATCTGAGTGTGTGTGTTGTTTCAACATTATTTCTCTCAGAGAAATAATCCTAGGCAGTACAGTCACCTCGAACCATCAGGTTCTAAAGTTGAAGCTACAGTCATGAACTTTCTAGTTCATCGCATGTAGGTGCGATCTGCAGTAAGTTAGTAGTAAGTGGGCAGGATAGTCTAGTGGTCTAGGTGTTGGACTCCCAGCCGGAAGGTTGTGGGTTCGAGCCCCAGAGTCGGCTTACCTGTATTCATCCTTGAGAAGGATGCCTAACCCCTATCTGTAATGTAATTGAAAGTCGCTTTGGATAAAAGCGTCTGCTAAATGCTGTAAATGTAAGTGATTGCTTTAAAACCAAACTGTCTCATCTGGACAACATGTGGACCAATGGGAGATGAAAACGTGACTAGCTGTGGGTATCTCACACCTAGATACAAGGCTAAACCATTACTATATTACAAGCAACGAAATACATTTCATTTATATATTTGAAAACGAGATGGTAGCTTTAAGATTGAGACTACAAGCTAACAGGAGAACCAGAATGGTTTAGCGACCCTTGCCACATGCCCCAAAGTCATCTGGGATATGCCCTAACCCTCTGTGACCCTGAGTAGCAGTAAGCGGGTTAAAATAATGGATGGCTGGATCTTCTGAAGCCTTTAAAGTGTTCTGCTGTAATCCCTCCTACAGAGAGGAAGGCAATGCAAGGCAATACCAAGGGGCACACAAGATTAAAGAGAAAAAATTAAAGCTCATGAGCTAAGACTAGAAACCCTGTGTAAGCAGAATACACTCAGAAATGCAGAAATGCAAGGAAAAACATAACCCGGGTTGAAAGAGTGGGGGGCTATTGCTAGGCATATACATTGTTCTATGACCAATGTGAATCTGACATTGTCTATTAAAGTCTTCAGCATTACAATAAAAGCGTATCTTTATTCTCTGCAACCCTGCTACCTTTACACTGCTTTGGCCGACACTTCAGTCTTATTAGAGAAGGATTCTTTGTGTTCGCACTATGCTCTTTCATGTGTCTTGTGCTGCAGCACAAATTGCCTCTCTAAGGGCAACGTTTTTTTCCCCCTACAAAGGGTATATCTCTGAAACAAGAGAGCTCGAAAGATTGGCTTGAAAACCAGCAGAGGACAGTGAAAAACTTGACTTCTTCAAATTGCCCAGTTCTGAATGACGGTAGTTGACCATGAATAGACTGAAAAATAAATCTCTGCTTTCCAATTTTAGCCCTTAAACCCTTTGATGCACAAGCTATGCAAACTCTGAGTGTTTCTTTGCTCTATCTTTTATACCTCATTTAATATTAATTAAATAGCTTGTTTTTGATTATTCTCATTTTTCCTCTTACTTTATGAACCAAATAGTTTTTGTATTACTACAAGTTTACACAAATGGGTTAAAAATTACCGATATATGTTAGTGTGATTTAACGACATACTATAATAATAGTTTTGTTTGTCCAAAAGCCCCTTGTGTGCCCCTTGGTATTACAGAGGCAACAGGAAGATGTGGGATAAAAAAAAAAAACACAGCCCCACACAGCTACAGGAGGACATCAGACAGGAGGGCTAAGTGAAGAGGAAGAGGTGCAAGGAGTCAAGGAGCAGAAAAGTCAAGGAGCAAATGTGGAGTTGTCATTTGGGACATTTTTGAGGTAAGCACAATTTGTGCTGTACCCAGGTGATTTTGATCAGTTATATTTTATTTTCTTCATTCACATTCAAACTTTTCAATATCAGTGTTATCAGTTATCAGTGATGTTGATCAGTGTGTATGTTATCTGTGACAAAGTGACAAATAAACATATTTCAAATATTAAATGTATTATGATTTGGACCCACTCACTGCTAAAATTATTATTTTAGAAAAATAATTATTATAGTATGTCTTTATTTAATTTTTTAAAATCACACTTGCATACATGAGTCATATGTGTGTAAACTTGATGTAGTAATACATCCCAAACATCAAATGCAAGCTTGTACTGATTCTTTCACCATCACATGCTATCCTTCTACTCACCACCAGATGGCAGGCTGGTGCAGGTAGCGCCGTTGAGGCAGGGCTGTTTGAGGCAGGCGTCCGGGTAGAGGACGCAGCCCAGCTTGAGCTCGGTGAGGCCCACCACCTCTGCGTAGTGCGAACGCTTGTTCTGCAGCGGCAGCTCGTTGTCGTTGAGTGTCACCGAGTCGAGGCAACCCTGGAAGCCATCCAAAACCCGCGGGCCTTTCTTCGAGTCAGTCAGGCTGCGTGAGTTTGGGGGCTGAACCTGTGAAGGTGGGAGGGGGGAAGGGGTTGTAAGGTGAAAAACAAGGATGTTGAAAGGTGCGCATTTGTGAAACTCGGTCTGGAACCTATCTACTCAATTATTACTGTTTTCTTACATTATTAAATATATACAGTATATTATGAATTTGAAGTACACTAAATGTTAGTAGGCATGGATTTTTGTTCATAGGCATGCGTGTACACACACACACACACACAAACGCACACACACACACATATGTTTGTACTTCTATCTTTGTGAGGACCGTCATTGACATACTGCATTCCCTAACCCCTTACCCTAAACTTAACCATCACAACTAAATGCCCAACCCTAACCCTTACCCTCACCTCATTTTAACCTAACCCTTAAAACCAAGTATTAACCTTCAAACAGCCCTTTGAAGTTGTGAGGACCGGCCAAAATGTCCTCACTCTGTAGGTAAAAAACGTGTTCCAGTCCTCACTATGTAGCAAGTACAAAAACACACTGTTGGCAACCACAGATTGTACCCAATCACACACGGTCATGGAAGGCGCTGCACACACATGCTTTAAAGGTGTGAAAACAAACATGATCACGTCCTAATTAACTACAGCACTGGTGTATGCGACAACACACACACACACACATACAAACACACACACACCTGGGCTCCAAAGTAGATGGCCCCGTCTGTGCCGAGGGGCTGAGGGGCCGGCAGGCCGCGCCGTCTCTCCACATAGCTGTCGTCCAGCGCCAGGCTGGTGTAGTTGCGGTTCAGCTCCAGTGCCACTGTGTGCCAGTTGCCATCATTAATGGGCCGCCCTGAGATGCCCAGGGTCCCCGGGCCATCGCTGGCCCCAGAGCCCGGGCCCCTGCAGTCCAACTGGAACCACAGCTTGCCCTCTTCAAGCTAGATACACACATCATAACAATAATGTTAGTAGTAATAATAATGATAAATATAGCCGCAAGCGGCGATTTGCGGATTTAAACCTTTTTTCTCAATAGCGACACGAAAGCAATTTCACACATGTGGTTCAACATTGTTATAAAACATGTCCTGCAAGTTTTGTAACTATTGGACAAACATTTTCTGATCTATAGCTTGATTTGTGTCAGTTATTATGCATTTAAAGCGCCCCCTAGTGGTCAATTTGAATGAGAGTGTATGTGTGAGGTCATTATGTAGACATTTCCTGGAAGTTTTGTGTTGATTGGACAAACATTTAGTAATTTATGGCCTGATTTGCGCTATATCACCTGTATTTTGTTTGCATTTATAGCGCCCCCTGGTGTTCAATTTGAATTAAACTTTCAGGGTTCAGTTACTTATGAAGAAAAAATTCTAAATGGCGGAAAGATTTTGTAGGCGGACCTTAATGGTCCTTGAGGCTTTTTTGTAGAGCACATTGTGCTGTATCTGTGTGAGAAGTTTCAAGTCAATCGGCCTTACGATGTGATGGGCGTGGCCTTTCAAAGTTTGCATTTTGAAGCCTTATTTACAGAGCCACCAAGTGGCCGATTTGGTTCATAATTCTGATATTTCTGATTTCATATATCATATTTCATGATAAACACACCATTTCCAGTAATTCCCCCAAGTTTCATGTTTCTAGCTCATTCCAGCTCACGGGAATTTGGTGCGGGTCAAAACATTAAAATAAAAAACAAATAAAAATAACTAAAACAGACATAGAAGGGCTCTACTGCTTCGCGGTTTGAACCCTAATAAAAATATTACATTTAAATAATCCTATACTACTGTACATGCTTAATATAAAAAAATATCCTATACACATACATAACATTCTCTGTGAACTGTAAACATTGTGCATGAGAATCCCAGGAAATCAGCAGATACCCAAACCACCCCGCCTGGTACCAAAAAATCATTTCACGGTCGAAGTCCCTCACATCACATTTCTTTCCAATGCTGATGTTTGGTCTGAACAACAAAACTAATGACCATGTCTGTTGCTGCCACGTGATTGGCTGATTAGATATTTGCATTCATGAACAAGTTAGGTGTGTATCTTAAAGAGCGGCCATTGAGTGTATGTACAGTATGCATTGTATGCATCGGTGAAGAATACTAACAGAAATTGAAGGTGCAGGTAATTTAATGCTTAAATTTGTCTTGTGACGATGCTAATTCATGTATTAGACATTGATCTACAGTACAGGCCAAAAGTTTGGACACACCTTCCCATTCACATTGAATGGGAAGGTGTGTCCAAACTTATGGCCTGTACTG
>JAODLI010007562.1:0-27377 GCA_027575585.1 Percopsis omiscomaycus | reverse complement strand
AGAGAGAGAGAGGGAGAGAGAGGGAGAGAGAGAGAGAGAGAGAGAGAGAGAGAGAGAGGGAGAGAGAGAGAGAAACAGAGAGAGATATAGAGACAGAGGGGGGTATTTATGATGTCATTGCATCCAGAGAGCTTCTAAACAGACACCAGATCACGCACAGTCACTGTCACCTCTAAAAAAAAAGCCGCCTTGCGAGACGCTCACCGTTTTTGGAGAATAAATACTGCAAGCAAAACAATTCTCGGCAGGGCCGGCTTCAGGTTCCTGGCGAGTCAACAGGGGGTCAGAGAAATGGGATGCTGAAATATTTATCAGGGTGTTACATATTCAGCTGAGGGTCCTTTGTGAGTGCCTGTGTGATCTTCCGCAACACGTTCGCAAATTAAATATTTATCACATTTAAATAAAAAGGCGAGTGCCAGCGCCCGGCGCAAAGGGCCGCCTTGGTGGATAAGGGCAGCGGCGAATAGAGTGCTATCAGGGATGATTGGTGTGCTGCCCCAGAAGGGAAAGAGGGCTTTTGTGTCGGTCGGGGTGCAGAGAGGAGACCCCCCCCCCCCCCTTCTTCTCCTTTACAGAGAGTGGTCTCAGACTTTCTAGGATGTACAGCCGGGCCACATAACACCGCCTTGCAGTCAGGGGGGGGGGCTTAAGGAGGCGTTGCCCCCTCAGATGGACTACCCCACCCCCACAGTGAAAAAGTAATTTGAATTATTTATTTTTTGTATGTATTTTCATTTGAAAATACTAATACATACTAATACAAGTCGCTTACTAGCCTACATTTTGAAATCCACGCAAATCCACTTGATTGGTTGTCTGGGTGAGTGTGAGCTAACTAACGTAGGGTAAGCTTGTTGTATTTCAAGATTCAAGAAGGTAGCTATAGTTTGTTAGCAAGCAAAATAGACATCTGATAAAAAAAAAATAACACGATAGAGGACCCTGGTAAGCTAAGTCCCCACCCCCTCTCTGCATTGCAATTGCCCCACGATCTACAGTCCTTGGACTAAAACTAGAGTGCATTTAATAAATATATTAATAAATAAGTGGGATCTTATAATCTTCTGTCTTCTGAAAATTACACTTATTTAATTCATTTCATTGCTTAGAGCCATTGCCTAAAGAGCATAACTAAATGTAGAAAAAACACTGTATAATACTGTATATCCTATCACCTGCACATTGCAGAGGCCTACCACCGCCAGACCCAACACTCCAAGTTGGGCTCGCACTGCCCGCAGTGACTCTGGCGTCAAGGTTCTGGATGGCCCACGGTTGCCTAAGCTCCGGTTGCACTGCATGGTTTCATTCCCTATTGAAAGGTTACATCGGAGTGATTTTCACCTTTGCTATGACAACTGTGGTTTCTTTACTTTGATTACAGTACACAAACACACAAGCACACCTGCAACGCTCCAGCTGTCGCCCCATCCTCACCTCATTCTGCTTCTCTCTCAGACATCGGTACCAAATCCCCCCACGTGAAACACATCTTCCTAAAACCTGCTAGTTACAACAACTCACAGTTGACACCTGACACTCACAGAACCCTGTCTAGTTTGTGGGCAACCGTCAGTCTACAGCCTAATCACTAATGAGACCTCGAGGAATCTCCATAGGTACTATTGTAGCCTTTCAAAGTCCAACTGACAGGGACATTTGAATGACAAGGATGATCATATTCTTCCAGTGCTAACTGGTGTTTTGGCCTTTTATTACCTGTAGATTCAATCCCTATTTAAAAGTGCACTCATAGCAAAACACTCATTCTATACTGGATCAGTGTGGGTCAGTGCTCGCTTTGTGTCACAGCTAGATTTAAAAAGTAGCTATGTAGTTTTCTTTAGTAGTGGAACTGAGAGAGAGAGTGTGATCAGCGCGTGGTGTGTGTTTTGTAACCAAACTTTTACCTCATCAAAGTTAACTTAAGTCATTGGAGAACGACTTGTCTCGTGTCCCGCTTGGCACAGGCCACACTGTAAATTGCTTGGTTCATTTTGAGGTTCGAACCAGTTCTGCCTTCCTGTGAAACCTGTGTTTGATAGGTTTCCATAACCAAGAGATGCCATGTGACTATTATGCACTAATAATATTATAGTGCATGTTCCCATTGATGTTGAAGTTAGGACATTTCATCATTTATTTATTCTGCAGGGATGTGAAGTTTTAGCCTTCTACACTTGGTCTAGATTATGTAGATTCATTTTGACTGGATAACCATCATTGTATAAGGGACTTGATTTACTACCTTAATCTTTTTTAACTTTGTCATCATCATAATATATGAATATGATATTGCTGAACGCTACAGCAATGATTTGTCATATTGTATATTGTAACATTAAAAATGACTGGGGACATTAAACATTGTCTAGAAGAAGTTTTTTGTATGAAATAAGTTAACGTTAATCATCAGAATTTGTAGAGCTGGCACGCCAGAAAATATAAAAACTGACATTCTTTCACGTATAACGTGAAATTCTATTATATTTTCATGTTATTTTAAGATAAGATATTGTCACGTTATAAAGTGATATGTAGGCTACTCCGGCTGTGAACTGCTGCTTGGCTTTTTGCAATGAACTGACATCACCACTGCCCAAAACGCGGATACCCCACTATTGAGATTTCTACGAAACCGCGTTGTACCAGAAAAGTCCATCTCAAGCATGCATGGAACAAAAACATGCAAGTGTATTTTTACGTAGCCCACTTAATGTAAAACCTGTATTTCATTGCTTTTAAGGGTCATCCAACGTTCTCTTATAAGGGGATATTTTATCTTGAAAGAACATGAATATATAATATACAATACATGAGGAGAAAAGATGAGAGTGGCAACCAGAAAGTATGTATTTCATCTTAACTAATAAGTGTATAGTGATTTGTCTTTTAAAATATGGTAGATGGCACAATGACTTTAACACTCGTTAAACACGTTAAAGTCCTTGTTTACATACTGTAGCAGTAGAAAGGGACAGGCATATGACAGGACTGAAAAAAAGAAAAACAACCGAAGCCTCACCATACTTTGCTAAAGTTGGATTGCCTCAAAACAAAACAAAGAAAAAAGTAAGTAAGCTAGTGGAGGAAGTTTGAGGCGGAGCAAGGTTTTGTGAGAAGCGCTGTCTAATTTTAATTAATACCAGTGGGCCTCTAAAGGCCTGAGTGAGAATAAACGAGAGGCAAGCTCATTCAACCATGCTGGGCTAACCCTACAGGCAGTGGCAAAGAGTATTGATCTCTCACTAAAAATGTACATGGGACATGTAAACATTCTTTGGCTATACTGAATTGCCAAATTCCTATCGTTCTGATCTAATATCGATTTTTATGGTGTTATTTCAAACAAATAATTGTATGTTGTATGCGCTGTTTCCACTTCCCACTCCTGAGCCCAACATTGGTCATGACTATACTTGCCTTCAGCTCACAGCCGCTGACAGCTTATGTGTTTTTTACAATGTAAATCAAAGTGGTTAGAGAAAGAACTGCTTGTCAAGGGGCCCAGAAAGTATTGGGTCAGACTCGAAAAGCTTAAAAATAAGATAAATCTTGAAACCCCAAAAACTCAAAAACTTTGATAGATTTAGCCGGTGTTATGGTGTATTCCTCATTTAATGCAAAATATACTTCTCTTAGATCATACTTTAAGTAAATATACTGCAAATATAACCCAAATCAGTAAATAAGAAATGGATTTTAGGGACAGATTTCTTTTTTTGTCTGTTTATTGGACAGCAAAAGAGTCTCCTGCATGTCATTATAGAAGATTTGATATTGTCATTACTGTAGTAGGCCTGTTCAAACAGGGTTTTCTAGTAATGGTTTGGAGTAAGGCAGATCATGGACAAATAGGTGTTCTCAGCTTGCACCCAGCAGGGTGGTCCCGGGGTAAGAATTTGCACTTACAGTACTAGATGGGTGTTGATACACATAATATTTCAGTTTTGACGGCATCTTTGTTTGAGTTTCTGTGACAGGTACTCAAATTCCTGCCAGCAGCCTATCAAAAAATATGATTTATTGGTTGCATTCTCTGTTGACAAACCGAAACAGACTGGGGCATGACACAGTTCCTCTGCCATGAGTTGAGTGGGGGGCACACAGCCATGGAACAAAGGCTGGGACGACTCAAACATAGCCTGCTGGAGTTGTCAGAGTTGTACAGGTAAAGACAAACAGCACTGTGCACTGTAGCATCTACAAAGGTTTGGATTCTCAATCCACAATTAGATGTGAAAAACACAGCTGGTTATTGTGACTGTGGCATTGTGTCATATGATTTGTTGATGGTATGGAAAAGAAGATTCTGCCATTGCTCTGCTTGTCGCCTGTCATTGGTTCCCTTGTTATCTCAGAAAATGTCAGTTGCTTAATAACAGTGACAGTAGCTGACACTTTCTATTCTAGTCTGGAAGCGAGTCTGGACTATCGTCTAGCAGTCTACGTGGGAAATGAGAAGTAAAGTAAAAGAAAACCAAGGTATTACAGAAACTGTAAAGACAGAGAATTGTTTTCTTAAGAGTTGGCTGATTAGACATCTTGGCCCAGTTCGTCTCACAACAGATACATAACCATAGGACAGCCTACTCTCAACCTGAGAAGAGCTCTAATCAGCTCAAACCCTTGTCTGTCTTTATGGTTACTTCATATAAAGTGACATGAGAACTGAGGATTGAGAGGCAGGGCCATGACATGATGCTGGGCCTCTACTATTTAGTTTAATGTGGCACAGTCGTTCATTAATAAGTTACACTTGTGACTATACTATATTCAGTGTCCATAGGAAAATCAAAACATCTCCACAAAATCAGACGGATATAGGTGGTGGTTAACCAGTTAACCAGTTAATTGTAAGTCGCTTTGGATAAAAACGCTAAATGCTGAAAATGTTAATGTAAATGTAAGTGCATGCACACACACATAATTTATGTCACATTGTCATAATTTATGTCAATATACGGTACAGGCCAAAAGTTTGGACACACCTTCCCATTGGGAAGGTGTGTACAAACTTTTTGCCTGTACTGTATTAGATTTAAATCGTCATTTAGGCAGGCAGGATGACCTATTGACTGAGTAACACAATCATTTTGAATACATGCATTTGTTTAGAAGAAGTTTATTTACACATTTGTTTAATTTTCTATGGACTTTTTTTTATTCCAGACATTCACTACGGTGAATGAGCTTGTTCAGTGCTGCTTGAGATCATAATAACTATTGTTTTCAAGCAGTATCATTTGTTTGCTGTATCAGGTTTGATCACTTCTAACCTCCCTCAAACCTTTAATCTCAGCCATTACCAGCTAATAAGTGTTTACTTGTCTGCTTCCATTGTTATGAGGCAGAGTCTGTTTCTCACTTCTCCTTCATGATTGCAATTTTGATTACGCATTAAAGGGGTGTGTGTGTATTTAGGAGGCAGTGCTGAAAAGACATCAACACTGCATTTACGTGTGCATGTGAATGCACGTGTGCGCGTGTGAGCGTGTGCTTAAGCCTATCGTGCCTCCGGTTTGTGGTCAAAAGTGGTAATTATTCCAGCTTTTTGTGAACAAACAATGATATGTGTTTTTATCTTGACTACAATACATGAATGATGCAACTACTGAGTTTTTCATAATGAAAAAAGCAAAGCTACAGCATAAGCAAAAATTTTGATAACCATCACGTGTTTAACAACAGGTCTTCCTGTGGTTATTTAGAATAAACCTACAATAACCACAAGGTGTTGGGGCCCACAATATCCCTGCTATCCTGCATATATTTCAGTAACTGAGTCTATGCGTGCCTATATGAATATCTGCTAGCGGGACTCCATTAATGTCTCGTCCTTGGGACATAAAATGTATTCACGTTCTGTATGTTAGCAGCGAATTTGAATACAGTCATGACATTGATTTTCCAAGTTTCTGCTGGAGCGGCAGAGAAACCATATGGATCTCCTGTACCTGCTTGCTTTGAAGTCATGTATCCCAGCAGGGAACACGTTAGATGAGGAACCAAATTCTGTTTGATGCTTTCTCCTTCAACATGGAATAATAACAAGTCTTCAAAAATAGCTAGGTGGTGAGCAGGTAGCAGTTTGCTTAAAATATCCCTAATTGTCCAATTCACAAAATAAACTGAATAATGCATCATTCACCATAGCGTAATGTGTGTTTCTGTTGCATTTTAATTACTGGCGAGTTTTCAAAAAATATGAAGGTATTATGTATTATGTAATTTAACCATCCAAGTAATGTACAGTAGCTATGTCTTCCATATCCCATAGCAATAGACATTAAAAGATTTGCAAATATTAAAAGAAACTGAATGCCAGCTTTGTGTGCCAACTAAAGTGGTGAGAAATGTGAACAATTTGAAATCTGGATTCCTAGTTTCTCCGAACATGGTCTGGTCTTTAAAATACTTAAAACAAAAGCAAATACAGTATTTCATTCAGTCACACCATTGTTTACGTTAAGGGGTTAAGAAATACAGATACAAAATTGCTTCATAGGTTGGAAAGAATGTGAAACAAAAACTGAGAGGCAACCGGGGTGCTGGCCAATACTACTGCCTCTGTAAGCAACTAATATTTCCCACTGCAGAGGTCAAAGGTCAGGTGCCTTGTTTGTGCTCTGAGAGGAGAGTGTAACTGCCTGTGCCAGCCCATTGATTTGACCCAGATACTCTCTGCCCATCTTATTAACTACACAGGTCATTGTCAGTTATGATACTGTGTTCCAATTACAATAATGACACCCGTGTAATTACATTGCAGTAAATTCTCAACTGAGCATTGTTCTACAGTGTAGTGCTAACCAATGTGGAGAGATAAAAATGAAAGTGCTATTAATGTTACACCTCACCCCAGCTGTCTACAGTTGCCAGCAACAATGACAGAAAACCAAACTGCCAAGCTGAGAGCTCACACTGTATTGCTCAAAAAACTACCCAACGCTCAGGAAAGATGGCTTCAGGCGAATTTCACCCTGTGGTCTCTTCTTCTCTTATGGTGTCAACGGTGTCCTGGATCGACACATACGCTGTAAAATGTATGAAGCTAATCACAAGCCATAAACAGTTTGAGACAGACAAATTACAGCTGTTTTAAATAGCATATGCTTCTTGTTTGTTGCTGTAAAATATGCTAGGCTTTGTTGTGGTGGGGGGCGTGCAGATGCAGCCAGCGTGGAAGACACTTTTTACTGCACTTTGATTATCATTTGGAAACACTTAATTTAGTTTCTATTTAGAAACTAAATCAAAATGGTAGAATTCGACCATTGGGAAGTCACCAGTACGAGCCTTTTTGAGGTATGCTAGAAAATTTTAAAAGATACTCATTTTATTTTGCATTATATATATTCTTTAAAGGGCTGTGCGCTGCATTTCTGCAAATTACAGGAACAGTGAGGTCACTGTATTGAATTGACAGAGCTGACCCCAAATTCTCTCTATTCAAACATTAACCTCAATTCTCACGCAGCTCTCCTGAAACCTAGCAGGGTGCCGACCGCTAACGTTGTCACAAGAACCTAATTATAGGGATTCAGCTGCTCTGTATTCGGCATCAGTTCCCACCAAACAAAGAATGGTTCTGCCGCCAGCAACTTTAAATATTAATATATCTATCATTTTAATACTGAAATCAATCATATGGATTGGACTTGATCAGTGGTTTACATAGCAGGGGACACAACCTAAGTCACAAGATGTTTTATTATTATTCTGTTATTGTTATTAAATTATTATTGCGGGCTATGAGTCAACAGGTTTTTCCCACAGAGTACAAGACACTAACAGTAATCATCGGCAGTACCATGATTACAAGATAAGTGACAGGTAATGAAAAGTAAGTCTGAGAGCCTTCTTCCTGCCCATTTCCTTCAAGACTTCAGCCTAGCAGTTTCAAAGTGTAATATGCACCTTTGAGAATGATGACATTGACACACACAAAAAACAGTATCTCTACTGGTAGAATGTATTCCCAAGTTACTTTGATTTGTTGTTGTAATTTAAGGTAGGCCTATATTTCTATTTTTAATCCAAAATTAAACACTATACTACACTTTACTACTACTACTAATACTACAGGGAGAGAGAAAAAAAAATAGAATTTGACCTTAATAAGCAAAGCTATCTTAACTCAGGTATAAAATAGTTCAGCACCTTTTCCAATGATACGAGTCCCTCTAACAGAAAATCTATATCAATTTTGTTAAAATTCCAACTGAGCTTAATGGTCTAACCTTCAATTATTCAGTAGAAGTCATTGATTACAATGTAGGCCTACTTTGTAGGGGAACACGTTTAACGCTTGTGTGGGTTTTTCTTGTGTGTGTTTTTCTCACATTATTCAAGAATCCTTTCAACATAAACTAAACCTTTAGTCTTTGGTCAACATCTGTATACGGTTTGTCCTTTAAGTGTCATTCAATAAATAGTGATTAACTATTGTGACTACTGTAACTATTTTTACATATGTATAATTAATACTCTAATAAGATAAATAAATGAGTAAGAAACAAATGGGAAGAAAAGAGCAGCTTACTGTATACCGACGTCGCCATAGCAGGTTAAACACAGCTGCAACTAATACAATCAATAGGTCGGTGTGCCAATGAACTGCATTATTAGACACTAACCGGAATCACTCATAGACATTATGGATTTTATCTGCTGACACCTCTATAACAAGTCAGTAAAAAGAGTCCATACAGTATACACACACCAGACACTCCATTACAGTCAACGTTCAGCTATGCAGGAACATTAAAATTGCCACACAATAAGTGACAGGTAGTGAAAAGTAAGTCTGAGAGGCTTCTTCCTTCCTTTTCCTCTATTTTCACATCTCAGGAGGAGATGTGGAGGACACATGAGGAGGACACATGAGGGAACATATACATCTATATTGCCCATATATTATCTATATTGTCCCATGTTACAACCAACCTGCCCCAACCAGACTTCTGGAACATATTTTTCAGTAACTGGTGTGTAGGCCTATGTCATACAGTAGCAAAACATAGTCAGCATGAAAATATAGCCACCCACACTCTTTACATGACAGAATTTCAAATTCCAACAGCTATTCTAATGTAATACAGATTTTTTAAAATAAGAAAATATGGTGAAATATTCATTTTAGGGCTTAGAAAACCCTATATACTGTATGTGGTCAGATCTGGCTGTTGAGACTGGAAAATCTAGGACCAACATGGGGGCTCACATATAAAGTGGGTATATTTTGGTGGCGCAATTTCGAAACAGTGTCCTCCAGTTTGATAGTTCTTTGCTCTGTGACAACCATACCCGCTCTCCCCTACCCTATAGCCCACTGATTACATTTAATGGTCTGTGGTACATTTGAGAGCACTGGGAAGGCTCCACGTACAGTATCCCTACGTCTTCACATCCTTAAGTTTTACCCACACATAAAAGACAAATTAACCAATACATTGTATTATCAATTATTACCAATATAATCTAAATAAAACGTAGCCTAATAGCCTATAAAAAACATAAGTAAAGTTTCCCGGGATTTTAACTAAATCAGCTCTGGCAGTGCACTTCAGATTTAAGGTTTGCCGTGCATTTATGAAACTTTAGCCTCTATGTGTGGATCTGTGTGCCAGTCTGTGCCTCATGTGCGTCCATATATAGGCATACCTTTCAATTACAGTAAATGTGTGCGATAAAAACTGTCAGTAAGGGTTGCTGCTGATAGTCTAATTGTGCACTGTGTGGTTTCTGTGTATAAGGCATGGAAATTAAATGAGGGTTAATGAATCCACATTAACGCCTTCATGGCGTCTGCCCGTTTATGAAGCCATGCTCTTAGAAACATCGTTGTAGATGAAACCTAGAATTTCAACTCAACAAGACTTGAAATACATAGTGTATTTCTAGTAATTGTTACCTAATCACAACGACCCTCTATTTCGGCAGGTTATTTTTGTTCGTTGTTGATTCTATATGGCGTGTTCTTTCTGCAAAATCTCCACATTTCTGTCCATAGATCTTAAGATCTAATTGGTCGCTTTTTAGACACGCACGCCCCTCTCTGTGCACTTCATTGATTAATATGAGCAGAGCTGCAGGTTGGTGGCGCATTGTGCCGTGGTGTGCGCGGGTGTTTTCACGTGTCGCCAGTAGGCGCTTCTTTCTCCGCACAAAGCCCGGGGACGCGCACGGTGTGAATCTCAGATCTGAGGCTCCTCCGTCTTCTACTTGGCATCATCTTGGAGAGAGTGATGCAGAGATTGAAGGTCGAACAACAGTCTCCTTTAGAGTAGGCTATACCTGCGGTGTGCGGCTGTCCAGCGGACCTAACCACCCTAATCTGTAGGCAATCTACGGACCTGGTGATTCGGGAATATAACGTGGACTGAAAAACGGACTTAACAGGGGGTCGCGAAGTGCAGAGCGCACGGACTGCACATACTGGAGCATCCTCTGGTTTGGCGTCTCGGAGACCGAGAGTTGGTTTGAAAATGCGCTAACTGGTACCCCATTTACCAGCACAAACACTAATGGATATTGGAAATAATATTTATTGAAATTAATGAAGAGGAAAAATCGCATTCTACAACAAGTAAGTAGCCTACAGAGCTTCTGACATTATACAGGTCTTACAGGAAGTCGTCCTTTTAACGCTTAAATTTTTTATATAACTATGCTGTAAAGTTTGATTTTTGGTAGGCTGGAATTATAGTTAGAATGGAATATAACTTGAATATATAGGCCTACCACTGATAAAATCGGTAAATGCATGTGACAAGATATGGGCATCTTTAACGGCGTTTTATTCAGAAAGGTCGTTTAGATAGGTGAACAGGGCAACATATGCATAGCGGTTATGCATAATGCTGATGATTCTTTTCCTGTCGAACCTCAAATGATCGTATAAGGCAACTGGGATTTCAACTGTTGGGGATCATTTATCCAAGTCCATATGGTGCTGCTCTGTTCTGCTCAGTCACACAGTGGAACAGCATCACAACTGACCGTCTGGGAATACACAGGCTCCCCAACATCTGCTGTGGTTCAATCACAATGTTGAAATTGCGTTTAAATATCATTGGTTCGTATTGACCTTTCCTATAGGCCGTATTAGCCTATTTATTTATAATCCCATATATCTCAGTGTCTTCTAGTAGCCTATGTTCTAAATAACATAAAAGATAACAGATAATTTGTAACTAGATCTGATCTATACTATAGTAATATACTGTATACAGTATGCCATCAATATTCTTTACATATGAATTAAAAGCACACATTATAGCATGGATTCCTCAGAAATGGTTATCATGAGTTTATCTGATTCAGATTGTTTGATTTCACCTGTCCTGCAGGCAGTTGATCCATTGGAAACATTTCATGTTCTTCCTCAACTTAACAGCCTTTTCTCTATTCTCTAGATGCATTATACTGCTTTTTAACCACTATTTATGTCAATATATCATCCACAATATTGCTGATACAGATAGGCCAGAGCCCTTCTCCAGAAAAGAAGGCTGTGCTGCTTTTTTTGCCCACAAAAACTAATAAACACCATCATCCTGTCGTGTCTTCAAAGTACAGTATTCTATTCAGCAGGGACTATAACCGTTCTCTCTCCATTCATGTTTATTTATAGCCCCATTGCTCATATTTAAAAAAAACAACATTGCAAATTAGACACAAGAACATCTCAAATAAAGAAAAATCAGCCATGCCAGTTTAGATAATAGATTTATAACCTTATTTCTCTGTAACCCCCAAAGGCTTGGCAACACCTTGGGTAGTGGATTGTGGCATTAGGTTGAGGTGTATTTTGATTTATTTGAAGGGAAATTAATATATTACAGCAAATGATGTGCACACGCTGTGTTCCCGTCTTCATATGAGACTCTTTCACCTCCAGTCATGTCTGCAGCTGTATCTCGGATTAGGATCTGGAGAAATGGATCGCTGCTCCTTTCTTCCGCTGCCTTTTAAATGTTGGCCAGCATTAGGAGACAGCTGAGGGCTGAAGCCCTGTTTAACATTAGAGGAAGTCACTTGGGGCATCCATTCACGTTCAGGGAATTCAATGATTTTTTTTCTTTCAAAAGTACACAGCTGTACTGGGATGCCCAGCCCAGATGGATGTTTATTGCATTCTGGAAAACAACAAACAGCTATTGGTTTAAAAAAAAAAGAAAAAAAAAGAGGGTTTTGGTTGGCAATCAAAAATGGGCCAGTGGCGTAATGCCACAGTCACATTTTTTATAGTTGAGTGACAGATTTAAAGGGGGGCCATGTTTTATGTTTTTTTACTTCAGTCCTACTGTAGTTTTCAGATTCTGCCCCCTGGCCATATGAGGTCTAGTCACAGTACAGATCATGCTTGCAATTCACACTGTATCCAGAGTGATGACATGACAATCGCACAAAATGTTTGAAGTACTTATGTTCCTTCAAAGTGGAAGAAACCTCTCGTGAGACAATAAACACTACAATGATGCTTTCCTGTATGCACCAACTCGTGAAGTGGGCTGGCCTGTACGTTCAAAGAACACACCTTCCCGTTTGAAGCCGGGAAATTCACTCTAAAACACATATATGCTGCTTTCACAGCAGTAGACATCTAAATCTTGCAGAAAAACCCTTTTAGAATAGAAGACTAGGAGCTTATTTTTTAGATTCTCATTTGTAACTGCTTATTAATCAAGGAGAGATCCATGATTTAATAGATGTTCTGTTGTTCTTGGTGAAAATATAGCCATAGTGGTCCATAATGCATTGCGGCTGACAGACACCATAACACTGAAACTTAAATCAAACTATCAAACTAGGTGTTGCAGATCAGATATGCAAATAGGAACAATGCAAGCATGCTGTAGGCAGGAATTCCCTTTAGTCTTAATTGGTATCAGCCAGCTTCATGTAGTTCATGCCTCAGCTATGATGGACAGTTACCTCACAATCAATTAAAAGCAATAATTGCCTTCACTTTTGCGGTTATTGTTTTTAACTGAAACAAAGTGACAGAGGTCAAACCCTTGCTTATATTTGTAGTTATTATTTATCCCTATGTGAAAACACGCTGCTGTGAGTCTTTGATAATACTGAATAAAGAGTAGGAAATGCACTGCTAAGACCGGTAAGTCTTTATTCATTTGATGAATCACAGCAATAATGTGCATTCAGATTGTGTCTAAGTTCTCTTGCTGATAGCATTGGACAGCTAAAAGACAAAGTCTCCATATGAAACAGTGGATGAATATGGGTGTTATCTTTCCCCTGCTGCTGTTGTGTTTTGACCGTCGAGTCATTTTTCTTTCAGAGGTAATTGGTTCGTCCAGCTCTGTGTTTCTTTTGTCCTGAATAGAGCTGCAACTATTAATCGATTAATCGATTAGTTGTCAACTACTAAATTAATCGACATCTATTTTGATATTCGATTAATCGGTTTGAGTAATTTATTAAGAAATAAAGGGCTCTGATTCCATTTGAATAATTTGAATAATTTCTAGTTCCTTTACTCCTCTGTGACAGTAAACTCAATATCTTTGGGGTGTGAACAAAACAAGACATTTGATGACTTGGGCTTTGGGAAACACTGATAGAAATGTTTTCACAATTTTCGGAAAATTTTATACACCAAACAACTAATCGATTAATCGAGAAAATAATCTACTATGAAAATAATCGTTAGTTGCAGCCCTAGTCCTGAATGTGATCTGTATAGTGACCTGCTGAACACACACCTATAATGGAACCCCCCCAGGCCCCCACCCCCGGTTCACCACTTCCTTATTAGATCTTTTGCAATTACGACGCCCCTCAGGGGAAAATGGATTCCTTTAACCACCCCTCCTATCAATTACATGCCAAAAAACAACCCCACTAACCAAGAAGTCATCTAATTTGCTCTGGAATGCGTTAATGCCACAATTTCTATTAGGACTAGCAGCTAAGGGGGTGGAAGTGTGATACCTCATTATATGTGGCATAATGTTCTTCATCTTAGTTCAGAAAGCTTATGAACAAAGATTCCTCACTTGTATGACCCCAAGGCCAAATAGAGGACAGTTCTTTTAACTTTCTAGCTGTTCATTAGGATATTTTTAAAACAAATGTACACTTTTGTGTATGTACTGTACTGTGTATGTACTGTACTGAAGCCTACTGAATGCCCAGCTTCCATACAGGAATTTTAAAGCATTTTCGAAACTAATGACAAGGATGGCACATTGAGACAACAGATGGCAGTTAATACTGCGCTCAAACTGTAAAAAAAATGATGTAGCGTGCATTTGCCAACATTTTGGTTCTCAAACCATGTATTCCAATGTGATAGGATTTCAAAGTGGCAAAATGCCGCCTAAATTTGAAAGGCAGCAGGAAATCCACTCTAAACCTAGCAGTGCCTACAATTACAGCAGATGAGGAACAATTACTGGCACTGCGACTGTTCAGCTAAACCAACACAGGCTTGAATATTATATTATCAAATGAGATAACGGCCCTCTATCGGCTATGCAAGTGTTCGTCTCCAGGATATCGTTTTGAAGGCTTCCTACAAAACACAACACCTCTCCCTACAAACCACAGCCCTAATCTTACTGTCACAAGTGGGTGAAACAAGTCATTTGAGTTATTTCACTTAAGTTTTCCGGATTCTAAAGATAGCATGATGCTGCTATTAATCTACACAAAAGAAATGTGTGGCAGGGATGTGGAGATTGGTAAAGGCCCTTAATCCTGAGAGGCGTATCAGTTACCAGTTCCTCAAGATACAGGTCACAGCTTTAGCCAGTGCTAGTGATACTACAGTTTCAATGTCAGAGCATTCTCTTTATCGTTCACTTTAGAATGAGTATACAGGCTTTATGGTGGGTCCATTTGGGTCATTGACCAGCCTTGTGAAGGAATAGGTTTTGTAGCACTTTGTTGCAATTGTAGAAATTGCCAGCAGGGTGCATATTAGTAAAAAGTGTACTTACTGTAAGTGTTGAGACATTGAACAGTTTTGATTGTGAGGATACATTTTTTCATGTTATGAAATCTCTTATGAAATAGGACGAAAATGAATGTTCTAAGGATGTTTTTGTCCTTGAAATCTTTAAGTTGGTGTTTAAAGTTGGTGAATAATTTGTATTTATATCCATAATTACATTCCTTTTCAGATTAAAACACATTTTGCATTCAAGGGAGAGTGTTTCATTCACACACAATTGGATGCGAGTCTTATTTGCCCCTGGCAACTAAAAATGATGTTACTATGGAAACGAATTGTTCTACTATCAATCACCGGATGCCTTGCAGGTAAGATGTTTTAGTACATATTTTATTTGAAATAAAATGCATTTTGTGTTATGGTTATATATGTTTTAACATGATTTCCCAGAATAACTCAAGGTAAATTCAAATTTGATTCCCAAACAACCCCAGAATAATGCATTATTTATGCTCCAAGGGATATTCAAATATTGTTAGGGTTTTAGGTAAAATACAAGACTATACAGTGTCCTCATACAGTGTACTGTAGTCTGATTCTGAATATAGGCTGATTCATTTATAGGGAAGAGTGACAGTCAAACCAATGAACTGACCTCACAGAAGGTATCTTACCAGAACCGAGAGCCATTATATCGACACGCTCTCTGTAATGCAGGCTGCGGGCTGGGCTGTCAGGGACATGTGGGATTCTATTCCTATTCCTGTATATAACGTGAGATTATAATCAGGATCCTTGAATGGATTTTGCTCTGCATTTTAGCACTATCTACTTGTCACCACACCTTTCTCTGCCCTTGTGGCCACCTGGGAGTTAAGCAGGAGACTAGAGGAGATAGTGTGCCAAAATGTCAACCCTTGCAAATGACATTGCAAATCCCAATGACTGTTATTCAAATGGGCTCTTGGGGAATTCACACCCAATTCTCAAATGAGCAAGTGGCAGACTAATAAAGGACCACACCAGTGGTTTAAAAAATGGTTTGCTATTGCCTAGAGATTAGACAATATTTCTCCATGGTCGAGATATGTTTTGTCATCCTGTGAATAGTAATTTTTAGGTAATTAAAGTCATAGAAGGGTAAAACCATTGCATTTACATTTGCAAGATAGAAATCCAAAAATACTGGCCCTTGATTGAAGAGTATGTTTGACTTTCTGGTGTTGATCAGGGGGACAGGATAGTCTAGTGGTCTAGGTGTTGGACTCCCAGGAAGAAGGTCATGGGTTTGAGCCCCAGAGTTGGCTGTAAGCTGTAAGCATCCTTGAGCAAGATGCCTAACCCCTACCTGCTCCATGTATTAGCATTGTAAGTCACTTGGGATAAAAGCCTCATCCCATCAAATGTGCTTCATCAGTCAGTCCATCTGATCGTTTGAACGACTGAAGTACAGAAGTTTAAAAGAGTATGGACTCTTGAAATGTTAAGGTTGTTGACATAATTGTATGCTTTTTCATTTATGTTTATCCAATGTGTTACACAACATGCATTTCTGTCAATATTTTCATGTTAATTTTCTCCTTAGTTTGAAATTGTTGTATCTCCTTGTCAGTATAATTGTAAATGGTTAATAATAATGTTGTATGTGTATTCATGTTTATACAATATTTGTTCATTTTCTATGAGGCACTCACATAATCACAAAAAAATCGGTTGATTTATGTATTTCTTACTACAGCCTCTCTACAGCCACATGCTGCAATCTGTTAGCGGCATAGGATAGCACTTTGTTTTTGTTTTGCACCAGACATTTCCACATTATCTAAACTGCTGGCAAATGAGTACATCCCTATGGCCTCTGTTGACAATTGATTCTGTAATTTACTGAACATTATAATTAATAGCTAATGCTGATGGTCTCAAGTCATTCGGGAATATTTGCTCATTGGTTGCAAAAATCATCTAGTGGATCATCTAAAACTGTTTAAATTTTTACAGAGGGAGCAGGTTTGTGGGTGTCTAAATTGAATATTCGTATATACTGGAAGAAAACGTCAAGAATTGAAAAGCATATAATGGATACCAAAGCTCTTACGATGCCACACTAGTAATTAACATTATTAATTTACATTAAAGGCACACTAAGTAAGATTTTAACCTGTAAGGATATAAAAATATGATTTGAAATTAGCTCCTCCCCTGAAGCCTGCCAGCACACATTCCAATCAGTGCTGCAGGGGTGGAGTCAAACTATTTTAGTTTGGACTGAGATCTTTTTCATGTTTGTCAATATTACTTAGTGTATCTTTAACTCCTCAAGGAACATCCTGAATACTGAAAAAGACATTTGACTAATTCTTGGAAAAGCATATCCTCATATTTGATTAAACTCATATATGTTAGGGTTCTTTGTGTGACCCCGGCTGTCAAACATAAGTAACCAGGAAATTGGAATAATCTGTGATAATCTACACCCACTACTAGTTTCAGAAAGATGGTATAGCCTATTTTTATTCACTGCTAAAGGTCAACGAATCTTTGTTTCCGTTTTTCTAGCCTGTGCAGAGGATGTCAAGTTTCAAGGTCCTAGATGGAAGATAGAGCCCAGTGACCTCATTTTACCCATCAACTCCCCAGACCAGCAGGCTACTATTAGATGTGAGGCGGAGGGGAGCCCCTCCCCACAGTACAGGTAAATTATGCTGTCTGATGCATTCCTGGCGTGCCATGGAAACGCTCCATCTAGCATGTCTCTGATCTACATTGCCATTACGCAGATAAAACCCTACTACTGCATAACTGCCGCGCTCTTACGCGTCTTCAGTGCGGCTTTTATTAAAATACAAAAAAAACTTTAGACGCATAATTAAGCATCCGTTTCTACTTGGAAAAAGCCTAAAGTAAATTTTCAATCTGAGCAAATGATTAAAAGGTAGACTCCAGGAGGCAGTAATATAACTGATGAACACGCAGTCACCCCAGATGTGTTTGAGGTTAAGTTTGTAAAGGATAAGATTTAAGATGTGTATGATTGAAGTTGATAATAGGGTACATGGCTTAAGAAATCATTAGGAGAGTAAGGGAGATTTGAGTGACTAATTTGCACCACGGATCCTTTGATATTGCACTGTCTATTCCCCAGCTGCCGAGTGTGTCTGAAAATGGAAGCCGGCGCTGTTTTTGTGGTAGATTGTGTTTCGTAGCTTGGTCAGCATCATGTAAATGCACAGCAAGCAATGTAGGGAGGCAATAACCTTGCAAGTGACATTCCGTTAAATGCTTACATTTCCTATAAAGGTATCTGTACTGAAAACACAATCTAAGAGCGACGGGAGTATCTTTATATTTATTGTGTAAACTGAGCTATCGTTGGACGAGGTTTAAACTATTTCTTGCATGCAGGAGAGGAAGTGGAGTAGATGGATTGCAACCAGCAGGTTATCCAATTTTGACATTTCACCTATTGTTCTAGACGTCTTCTATTTCCAGTTGTGTCTGGCTAATCATTTCATAGTACAAATACTTTATTTTAATCCTAACGGCAGTTTCAATTTCCAAGGCCAGATAATTTCCGTTCCAGACAGAATATGAATGTTTAAATTGTATTTGCTTTGCATGTCCCCCCCCCCCGATTATTATACAGATATCTGAGCTGGGATGGCATTAGGTCATTATATCAATACTGTAACTATACTTAAATTCACTTTCTGTCGGTATAGACGGCTAAGGTTTAAAAAGAAGATGTGCCATGTGGCTGAACACATTCTCTCTGTTGTGGATATCTTTTTTAATGCTTCTAAACGACATTTGTTTTTTCAGGTTGTTTTTAAAAGGGGTTTCATTGCTTTTGTTGACAGTGATTTAATGGGATTGTTCCCTTTCGGCAAGGATGGGACTTTTATGTCACAGTGGCTTGGCAATATATTTCACTAACACTGAATTTGGACCTCAAATATCCTGACTCAAACATCGTGAACAGAAAAACTGCAAAGTAGACATAATATAAAGCTATATATTTTAAGCAGAAGAACATACTTTCTGTTGCTGTAATAATTGCCAAACATAATATCGTACTGAATAATCCTCAAAGCCTTAAAATGGGTCAGAAATATCAAAAAACACACATTGAGCAAACACTGTTTGCTCAATGTAGTAGCAAACCACAAATGTTCTACACATAGTGTGTCAGTTTGTGTAAAGGTATATCTTTCCAGTGACTAGTGGCAATGTGTAAATAAAAAGCCTAACACACGTTACATATAATAAAATGTAATATGCAGTCTGTGAGGGTTTCAAATTTGCATGTTTACTAATAAACTGAAAGGGTTAGATTTGAATTAAAAGGTTATCAAGCTGAACTCTGATTACTTGTCTTTTCAGCCGGTGAAGTGACAGCGAGCTTAGTTAGTTGCCTAGATACGGTTCATTACCGTTGATTACTTTCTAAGAATTGAAATGCTTTACTCAAGATTTTTTCTTGACGCCACAATCCAGAAAATACTCTGGGACAGAGTATACAGTCGCGAATTCTAATAGCAATTCACTTGACAAATACTTCGGTCACGGTGCCATCTTATGAATACACCTGTCACCGTGTTTACAAAGGATTCACTGTAATGGGGAATCAAGAGCGGAACAACCATTGGACAGGAGGAATAATACAAGCATTCCGCTGTTGTTGCTTTGCATTTAATGTGGCTGGAAAGAGCTTGTGTGACTCTAGTGTTGTTAACTAGTTCTACAGCTTTATTAGAACTGTGGAACTTGTGTCTCAGAGATGTACAAGACTGAAATATTAGATTGTATTATTGATTTTGGGATAAAAACACCTGTAAAATGTGGTATATAGCTCATATAGCCATTCCATATAATTATAATCTGGAGCGTGTGATGTAGGCTTATCGGTCACTTGCTGATTAGCAATGTCATTGAATAAAATGGTGTTCAATGAAAAAAATTCTACGCAATTTGTTAACTTCAAATATTGAATTAAATGTGTAAAGATAAATTTTTGTTAGAAATTCATACCCATTCTTAAACATCAAGTGTGTGTGGTGTGTGTGAGTGAATTGGTGTGGATACTGGTCTGTGTGGCCACATGGAAACCGTGGTGAGGTGGGCAGCTGGAGTCTGAGCTACATTACAGTCCCTGCTATTTGATGAAAAGGCCTCATGTAAAATTGATGTGAACATTGAAGGTCATATTGAGGTCATGCAGACCAACCACTGCTCACAGAAGTGTTTCCTCTGACTCTTTGTCAGACATGAACTCCCCTTTGTCTGATGTGAACTATAAATCACTCCTGTCAGGTGTCAACCTAATAAATAAGTTATTATACAGACTATTTTGTAGCATAATACAGAAGCATTATTTTGCATATTTTATACATAAAATATGAAGCAAAAAAACATTTAGGATGTTTTTAACATAGCAACATTTCAGGAATTTCAGGCAAGACCTCTATTCTATTTTGGGTTCCCCTATTTAGTGCATAGACCTACTGTAGTTCACTTTGAGTAGGAAGGAGGTGATAACCCTAAACAAAACTGCTACTACTAATACCACTATCATGGTTTACTGTATATAATTTAATGATTTGAGTATATTCTTGTATTAATTTGAAGTTAGCAAGGGGAATTTCAGGGTGCAGGTAAACATGCAGTATCTAGTAGCTTACTTATCAACAATGTATAGCTTAGGGTAAGTATTGTTGAATACATTGGCTTACAGGATAATGCACACTTTGAGGATGAGAAATGGCATTATGCCTGATTCTCCTGCACCTGTCTTTCACCAGACTTCACTCACCCGTCTGTTATTTAAAATGGTGCCTGTCTGACAGCGTAAAAAATCCCTCCCTTATTGTTAGAAAGTTGTTAGCAAATGATTAGCTTAGAGGCAGAGGCTGTCCACACCTTTGCATCACACTGCGTCGACACTCGCCGATTGCATTCAATGAAAATACATATCACATTAGTGTCCTTTAGTGCGTTTCCACCCTTTCCCCACTGATATCTCTTGTCATCACCTCTCATAAAGTACCGGAATAGACCACCTTTGCTGGGATTCGTGGCTTTAGCAAATGAGGAGCCTTGGTGTCAGACAGACCATGGTACAGCGAGTAGCCTGTCTCAGGGGTGCTGCTGTAACAGTCGGTGGCATGCTGATTGTGTCGGCGGTGGAAAGACCCCCCCTAACACCATGCCACACATCTGCTCCGTGGGTGTGTGTTCTGGCCAGGATGCCCACCATCCCCTCCTATTAACTGCAACCATGCTGGGCGCATGGGGATAAATCTACACTAGCTTCAGATCCTCTATTAAAACCCCACTTCACCTCATATAATATTCTGTCGGGCACAAACCCAGAAAAAGATATCTAACCTATCATGAAAGAAGAATACTAATAGGCGAGGCGATCATATATTTTCCTTAAATGGAATTTTGATGAAACAGGGAAATTGCTGCTGTTTGAAATTGGCGAAATTTTGTACCCACCGACAGGCTTTATAGTACATCTTGAAGTTTAAAGGTAATTTGGTTTTGAAACGCTGACAACATCGTTCAGATTAAGTCAAAGGCGCGGACGGGTTTTATGAATAATAGAAGTGACAACGTAAAAGGCAACAGCATCTTTTGTAGTGTGTGAGGTATAGGGTCATTCCTTCTTCTGGGACAATGTGAAATACGGCTTGTTAGTTTGTCTGGGGAAAAGAAATGGATTTTCCCTCTAATCATTGAAATGATCATTTCACAGTCTATGAGCAACATCCCTCAAGAAGATTCCTAACTTGCATCCCAATCATACGTGCACCGTTTCTGCATGTTGAAAGGAAATTAACAGGGTTCGCTAGTATTTTGTTGCTGTGTCACACCTCCATGAATTTAGACTAGCTCTTTGTGGAATTATTTTTATGTTCTGTACGAGCTATTGTCTTACAAAGAATGCAATTATCTACATTACATATGCTAAATTCACAATGCTGCATAGCCTCCTTTCTTTTCTGTATTAAACTGTACCAAACTTAAAGAAATAATATCTATAGAGATGGAGAGGAATATGGAGAGGAATATGGAGAGGAATAACTGAAAAAGTTTCACTGCTAGCTGGCTGTATTTTCCCGCTGCCAGGGTCAATGCATGCTCATTCTCCATTCAGTGCCCACAGCAAGCGTATTGATGATATCATTTTGATTTCTGGTGATTGATGTAGATCCCAGGTCTTATTACTCACCTCTGTGTTCTTTGGATGACGTTGGTGGGGCCAATCATATCGATGTCCCCTAATAAATGTTTGCGAGTGTGCTTTCTCCAGAGGCCCGGCTGCTGATTGTGTTTGCGTCTTTCCAGATGGTCACTAAACGGAACGCTCATTGATCTGGGGAATGACTACCGGCGTCACATGTCTGAGGGCAGACTGATCATTACCAGTCTGGACAGGGACCAAGACGGGGGAATATACCAGTGCACTGCCTTCAACATGTGGGGCTCTATCCTCAGCCAGCGAGCCAGCCTCCAATTTGCATGTAAGTGATCCTGCAATTCATAACCAATTTTTGCCGTTGACCTTCGACATAGAACGCATTGTAAACACAGGATTCTACAATTTGGTCGTCGTGGCTGCTCGTTGTCACTCTGACACGTGCGTGTAATGTAGTTGTGAGGCCAGCCTTTTGTCATTTATCATTCCAATTCCTCATTTGGATTGCCTGGGAATAGATTTCTATTATTTATTTTTTTGGACAGGGAAATGGTAATGGAATGAAATGTCAGCTGCAACAAACACAGTGGGAGAGGCGGGTTCTGAATGCCTCTGAACTCCATTGATTCTCATTAGTGGTTCCAGCCCTGACGGCGTCTAAGCTCAGTCCGAACTGACTCGTATTCCGTCGAGCAATACGCCAGCGACTGTGATCCGGCACGGCGCGAATAATGCTTAAGAATTGTTTTTAACTTTGGAACGGTGACAGGTGTTTTTTCTTCTTGTTTTTTTAAATATACGGCAGATGGTGAACCAATCAGACAGTGACAGACTGTCTGCCAGCTCTCTGGCACAAAATAGGTGTGTGTGTGTGTGTGTGTGTGTGTGTATGAATGGGGGATGTTGGAATGTTATGCAGTGGAGTGCGTCGTTACCTTTTGAGGCCCCTCCTTTCTCTCCTGATCAAACCTGCGGGCTATTGATCATGTCCCAAGGATAGAGAGCCTTTTCACTTCCGCTCAGGAGATGGGATGCCATTATCCCCCATAGCCCAGTAATGAATCTCACTTGTGTGTGACTGGGTGGAGAGCGGAGCAGCCTGACATTTATTGTCTAGCCTAATGCACCGAGGGGGAGGTGTACAGGTTCGGTGCGACTGCGTAGCCCCCGTCCCGCTGCCGCTTGCAATGAGGCCGATGCCCAGGGAAAGTGATGCCTTATCTCCGGCGTAGCCTGGCCCTGCCTCCGGAGTTCAGCTGCACTCGCGGCTATTGCGTTCGCAGAAAGCAATGAAAATATTGGATTCTAATTGTTCAGGCTGCAAACTTCAGTTGATTGTGTAGGTGTCATTGCATTGCATTAAGCTGGACACTCGCTCATGAAAAACTGAAATATACATAGATCTTCAGTTAAAGAATATTGTATATATTTAGTACTAGTAAAGTATTATAATAATAATAATAGTAATTTGTGACTATTGCCTCGTTTGAGCCATATCCTGTAAACAGGAAATTCAGCATAATAGGGAGATCTGCCTATATCAATTTCCACAAGAAAGCACCAAATTAAATTGCTGTGACATGTAGTCCTGTGTATTGATGGTGGCTTTGACAAGCTTCGTTGACAGTGGATGCACAGGATGTTGTCTGAAATAATGCCAATGAACACATCAACAATGTAGGCTTACCTGCAATTCAGTAAATAAGCCAACAAAACTGTCTATACTGTCATTTCAATGTATAAGTGCTACAACTATCGACCACCAATCATTTTTTAGCTATGATAGGTTGCCTTTCTAACCCTTGGGCCAGTCATTCTGGACGGGCGCTGCTTAAAAAAGTATTGCTGCAGCTAAGCTTGGCCTCCAGCTCTCCGAACTTTAGTGCTCGGTCAGTCCAGCCCAGTGAGAGCCATTATTCTTCTGGGAGAGGCCTGTATCCATGCAACAGAGCCCAGCTGAGCCCATGCTCTTGTTCCTAGACTTTTTGAGAGCTGGATGGAAGAAAGAATCACCCGGCTTTATTCACAAAGAAATCATTAGCAGCTCTGCGATTCACCTCCCACCGTTTTCCTAAATGAAGGCTATTATAATGATCAACTCCTGCTAAGACGCGCTTTTTCAATCAGACGGGCTTGCGTGCCTCCCTCCCTCCCTCCTCCGCTACATCCGAAGCGCAAGTGTCTGCAGGAAATTGACGTAGATAAGCCCTTTAAGATCAGAGGAATGTGGCCTCGTGCGCATTCAATCACTCCATATTTCAAGGCGGGCACCTCCTGGCATACCCCCCCCCCCCCTCCTCGGTGTGCTGCCGTGACTCGGCTGTGTTTCATTCCTCCACGGTCATCGGAGAGATGTTCATTAATCGTACCCACGCTCTGCCCTACTTCTCCATATAACCCCCTCCCCCGCGCTCTCTAATTTTTCTTATCGGTCACACCAACTTTCCTTTGTTTGTGTTTGGAAGATTGACTCCAGGCTGTTAGTCGGAGGGTGCAGGCGGAGTCATAAAGATGTAGTTTAGCCACAGAACGCCGCCCTCCCACATGTGTGAAGCCAGGGGTTGTTTAGCTCCCCAGGTTTAGGTTTTGTCTGCAAGCAATTCATTTCCAGCGGATAAATTGCGTTGAGTGTATTGATGGGGAAGCTAATTCTTTTAAGTGCTAGATTACACTACATTTAATAATGATGTTGCTTACTGCTCCTGGCACTGCAAACTGTCATCCGTTACACAGACTTCCCTGTGTTTGTTCAGTCCGGGCAATGCGCTTCCTTTGTCCTTTCCTATCCTGTTCTATCCTATTTCAGCTTAATCTTTCGCTTTTTGTGGATGTGTTTTGCAGGCTAAACATCACCTATAGTGAGGGCCATTTATTTTATCAGCTCTCAAAATGCCTTTGGAGGCATCGGAGAACTGTCACAAGGTGTCTTTAGGCAATCAATGCTGCCCTATTAAGTCCCAGTGCTGAAAGTATAACATCAAAATTGCCCCTGTGAAGCCATTTTTTAGAGCAAAGCTTTGTCCCTTAGACACAAATTTTAAAAGCCCACCTATAAAAGAATAGATTTTTGAAGTTGAATTGAAGGTTGTTTAGGCTTGACACTTGATCACATCTTGATAAGGGATCTAAAAGGTCTTCGATCCACAGTCTAATTCCAGATGATATTTGATTCAACAGACCTAGACAACTTCAAAACTCAAACAGTGAGGAGTGCCGTCAACGTTCGCGAGGGCCAAGGAGTAGTTCTGTTATGTGGGCCGCCTATGCATTCCGGAGGTAAGTTTACTGTATCGCAGAATGTCTGCTGTTGTGTGGCCGCGTCACATCTGGGTGTAAAGCTGTAAATGATCAATCATATTTTTCACACTCATTACTTTGTTCACTGCATGAAGAATTACTGGCGGTGAACTAAATAAAGCGTGCCTGGTGTGTTTTATTCCTTTCCTCATTAGAGAAAATGAGAATAGGTTCCCGTAAATTGGAGTCTTAACCCTCTTCGAAGGCAGTGTGATCGCAATGTACTTTCTTTTGAAACCTAGATTAGATGACCAAGGTAAACTTACCACAAATAATTGTATGCTGGGCATACATGTAAACGAACCCGGGAGTAATTCACGCCACATTCAAGAGAAATAACAAAGAAAATGAATCTTTTTGTATGACTTGAGCTGCTAAAACTTAACGCACTTTTTTTAACATGGTGGTTACTATTAATTATAACTGTTTGTTCAATGCGTATGCTATCCGTCTCGATATTCGATATAACCACTGTAAATCAAAACCTCCAGTACCCTACAGTATGTCTATAGATAGAACTCAGCTTAATACATAATGACATCAGGCCAACAACTGAAGAAAGAGAGAAAGAGTTTTAGATTTCGATTTAGAAGTAGTTTAGAGTGTGGTGACCTGGTGCAGCTCTACCTCTCTACATACCTACAGGCTTGTGAGGATAAACTTATGGAGTGTAGGCTGCAAGGGAACAAAGGATCAGAAGCATACTGCACAGTGTGTGTTGCGGGCATATTTTCAACCTGACCCGTGTGATAAAATGGAGTTATAAACGCATGCATGTTTCCCTGTTGCTTAAGTAGTGCTTTTGTGTCGGCATAGAATTGAATGAAAGTAAAATGGTATTGAATAGGCTGTCACATTCTTTCTCCGAATGGCGCTCTTTCTTTCTTGGTGCCTTTTGGAGAAGGGGGTTTCTACATAACCTTGTAGTCCAAAAGCCTTCTTTGTCTAACAACCAACAAAGCATCTCTGCGGACTTTCATTCTGCCTTTTTAGTTTTATTCTATTACCTAATACATGGGTACGGCCACCAGTTGAACAGACTAGCTAGACTGCATTAGTTGTGCTCCATTAAAAGTATGTGTTCATTCTCTCGGGCTCAATTATAAAATGCTCCCTTTTTGTGATGCAGACGAGGCACATTAGTGATTTTGTTCTGTGGCATAGAACGATGTTTAACGATGAGATGGGCCGTTGTACTGTGTGGTTCCCACCCATCCCTCCACTTCCTATTGGCTTGACCAATGCTATCACTGCTGGTTACAGCCGCATAGCTCAGAGTCAAGGATCTGCTGCCACCGCCTGTCTAATCAGAATGAGTTTGTGTCTGCATGGCTGCGCGCAAGTTCACACATTGAACCCAATCAAAAGCTCTGAGGCTTGTTCCCCCTGAGGGGACGGGATATGATTGACAGCTATTGCATACACCGAGTGTTCTCACACCCCTCACCTCCAAAGTGGTAGATTACCCAGAGCCTTCTCCTCGCCCCAGCAAATCTGCATGGTGTGCTCTTTTTCAAAATGACACCGTAATGCGTCATGGCAGTGCTCCCCTTGCCTGCTCGTTTGAGAAGGAGCGCTTCAGACACGAGTCAAGCCTGGAGGGCGCCCTGTCCATCCAGCCGTCTCCACGTGCCAAAGGCCTTAAGGGGAATACGAAGGAAATGCAGGGAGACGCTGCAATCCATTTGGTTTTCTCTCCCTTTCCCTCGGCCCGGGCGCACGTACAGTACACATTTGCATCCTTGTATACATTGAACAGATCAGCAGGAAAATGGAGATACGCAACAGCTGTACCGTAGTTTGTGCCACCCCTGGGTTCTCTGTTCACTTGCTCTCCTCTCCTCTCCTCTCCTCTCCTCTCCTCTCCTCTCCTCTCCTCTCCTCCCCTCTCCTCCCCTCTCCTCTCCTCTCCTCTCCTCTCCTCCCCTCTCCTCTCCTCCTCCTCCTCCT
>JAODLI010007561.1:35940-51555 GCA_027575585.1 Percopsis omiscomaycus | reverse complement strand
CCCCTTCGGTGGGTTCGGTGAATGCGCATATGAAACTGGTGGGGTTCGGTACATCCAACAAGGTTAAGAACCACTGTGTTAGAGTAAGTAAAAGCAACAAATTTGCTTTTGGATAAAGGGAGATATTTGTCTTGTCAAACTGAATGGTACAATGTCTGTGTGTCTGCATGTATGATTGTATGTGTTTTTCTGAGATTACAAAAAGTTCAGCCTGTTCTAGATTCAACTCAACTTCCTTTTCTCAATTTGTTCAGTTTCCGTTTGACTATTGTTAACAGAGTCTTTGTTAGGCAGACGTTTCCCCTAATGGCACAACATCCTGTGTGAGTGAGTTAGTATGTGTGTGTGGGTGTGTGTGTGTGTGTTTGGTTTTATAGAAAACACTTTCTACAATAAATATTGCGTGCTCATTCATTTCTCTTCTCTTCTCACAACACTAAACTAGTATTATTATTGTTCTGCAATATACAGGCCAATATCTCCACTCTTATGAAACTAATACTGATCAGACGAACAGCGTCTGATCAGAAATCTTTTATTTAAACTTAATGACTTCATGGCTCGGAAAGAAGGAAAGGAAAGCATTCCAAAACAAACCAGAATACTGAAAAAATCTGTGTGTGTGCCTCAATAGTGTCTGGCAATGCTACAGGAGAAAGAAGTGACAGCCAGATTTCTGCTGTGTATGTGAGTGAGCCACATGGTTAACACACAGCGTGACAGGAAGTGGCAGGACCTAGAGAGGTGCTAATTACCATGGAGGCCTGCCACATATCAAAAGGAACCTAAAGAGTCTTTAGAAATAAAGGTGTTTTGGTGTGAAAACAAATGTAAAGGTATTTGGTGTGAAAACTACTAGAATGAGGAAGTCGAATATTTAAATGTTCTTCATTGTGCTTTTGGCTGGGGGAGGTAGATGGTTGCAGTGCTACAAAATACACTGTAATACTGTGTACACAAAGTTGTAATTAAAAGTAAGTAAGTAAATAGAGAGAGAAAGTAAATGGAAGTTTAGCAGTCTTTGGCATACATTTTTGTGACTGCGAAGGTCACTGTCCCTGCAATAACCTTATTTGTTACCGTGAACAGGACTAGTTAGACTTCTAACCAAGGTCATTAAACAGAATAATATTTTATAAAAATGTTATCAGATTGTCAGTTTACTAAAATATGTGCTCGGTTAAAGACTCACTGAAACATTTCAACACACACAATGAAACTGACAGTTGAATGTACACTGACACTGAGTTTTCTGTCCACACAAAATCTGTTTAAATGATACCTTATAATGCCTATATTAAGTGTCAGGTTGTTTAATGAAACTGTGTTGTTCTAGAGACCCGTTATTTTATATATAATATATTGTATAATGCATTTTTCTAAGTTGAATTTCTTTTTCTATATCAGCAATGACAAGACAAACCATGCAGGCAAACTATGCTGAACACAGATATAGAGAGAGAGAGGAAGTAAGAGATAGAAGGTGTTACTCTTTTAGCAGTGTGTACATAGTTCATTTTGACTTGCCACTTATAGATTAAACTGTTGGAAAAGTCTTGCTGAGAGGTTCCCAAAGAGTACCAACCCCCACTGTAGAGCATAGGAGAGATAGGAGATATAGCAAGGAAACCAGAAAAAAGAAATCGGGAGAGAGTGTAACATTTTTTAACTAACTGAGCGCAAAAAAACTAATTTAAACTCAATTAAATAGGAGCGGTGGCCATGGGGAGTCTTGAGAATACATGGTCTAGGGGATATGAAATACATGGACTATGGGCATGGAATACATGGATACATGTATTCCACGCCCAGTATACCCCAGTGCAGTATACCCATTATTCATTTGTATTTATTTACAATATTTGGCATACAGTTATTGACATGCACCTTAAATGTCTGCCTGGACTGTGATGATTTATCATCGGCTGCTATCAATGGTTTTGATGACCCTGGATTATTGTTGTTTTGTTAATTTGATGTGCTTCTAATGTGTAGAAGGAGACAGAGACACATAAAGGGACATATGTAGGTCTACATGTGGTCCCTTAATAATATTTCAATTTCAACACCCCCCTGTCAACCTGTCAACCCTTTATGATATGTAGGCTATGGTTCAGCTGCAAGTTGAATACTCAAACACTTACTCATTTAAGTAGCCTAACTAGGCACTCTTGTTGCGCTCACATGTTGTGTTTAAAGTTATAGGTTAACCTGAGTTCAGAATTCCTTGACATCTGGTAATCTACTTACATGCGTCTTGGTCCGTGGTATCCAAGTCTCCAACAGCAACGCAAGACGACTCTTATGGAATTTTCCTGTAGTCTTCACGGCAATGAAGATGTCCGTTAATTTCAATGGTGACGGGGTGTACTTTTCACCCTTAGCCACTGGACTAACTACGACAAAGTTCTGGTGCCGGTCGTTCCTAACAGTGTTGTCCGACTTTGGTGCGTCCTTTGCGTGGGAAATAGCCTCTTGGATTGAGCGCTGGGACGCACTGCGTGATGAAATTGCATCGTGCTTGACAACACTACGGGTGCGCAATTGAAAATCCACGTAAAGAATAATAAAAATCATTATAACAAAAATAGGAAGCATCCGAAGTACCCCCCTCTTACGCATGGCTAAATACATTAGTTGGACTTATGTGTACTTTAGATCTAAAAGCCAAGACGGTTGCAAACGCTAGTTTCGGCATATTCTCGGTTCCCCCTTTGAAAAACATGTTCAACTTCCTAATTTGTTGTAATCTAATGTCATGTTGATCCTCCAGTGAGGTGACGTTGCCACCTTTTGAACGCAGCGTCACAAAATATCTATAGCCTACAATGTATAGACTAAATGCAATCAAATAAGCTATGTAATTGTAAATGCTGTCCTTTGTGTCTCTGTCTACAATGTTGGTTGGCGAGCTCGTTTTTTATATTTAATAATGACATTGAAGATGCTCATATTTTTGCACTAACGGTCCAGCCCCTTCACCTCCAGACGGGTGTCGTTACCAAATAGAGACGGCAAACGACTCCGAAAACTCCGCCTTCTTCCTTCCTCCACGTCACGTCAACGGGTTCTACAGTTAAAAACTATTGTTGTAGCTATTAGAGAGAGCTTAATTGTCTGGCAAACAAACCAATGTATGTGTGCCTGCCATTAAAACCTGTTAATTAGAGGGGGTAATGCTAATTTGGTACAATTAGGTTGATTTAGGCCTATATAGTCAAAAAGTAGCTGTACACCCACCTGCCTGCCTCTTGACTTAACAGGCTGGTCATACATGTCTGTCTGTAGGTTGCCATCTAATAGTGTGACCTTCATGACATCATGGGGAGAGTGACATCATGGAGTACTCAAGTTCCACGGTTGACAGACCGAATATAATGACATTGTTTGTAGCTCTTCGTGGCTGTGTGTGAAAGACTTAGTCAGCAATCTACAGTAGACTATTTGATAAATATTTAAAACCTCATTACATTTTGCCCCCAATAGCCATGACATTTATTGGTTGAAATGAATAAGTTGAAAAGATCTATAGGTTAAAAAGAACTATAAGCAGAAGTATTACTACCATTGTGTTTGGATGGGAATCCGAAGTAGGCCTATGAGACTCACACACATGCACTTACAAGACAGGGCCCCATTTTATTTGCCCCCTAGTGGCCAAAAAAATACCCACTACCCCTGAAGCAAAGCTGAAAATAGATGGAAAGCAAACCTTATCACCTCCCAACACCCACTGGCACATCTCTTTACAACAGTATCTTGGATTTAGAGGAAGTTGGATTTCTGTCATTTCCACACTGTATTTCCTGCCTACTGTTCCCCATACAGAAGTCTCAGGAGGCTGTTACAAGAGAGAGAGCTGGATACAAGGAATTCACCTCAGCCCACCATCACAACCTTTGTTTGTTTGTCCTTTCTCAGCGTTCTCACTTTACATCCCTTCCTCCATTTGTCCCCTCCTCTCACTATCCCACTGACCAGCTGCCTTCCTTCCTCCCCCCTTCTCCTCCCCATGCTCCTCCCCCTCTCCTAGCCTCTGCCCCGCCTGCCGCTCTCCCCCAGGTAAACCAGAGACGCCCGGGGCACACCCTGGCTAGGAAAGGCCCAGGATCACCTTACGGCCTTGCTGAAAAGGGCCCTTTCTAAACCAGTGAGTACATTGCACCCCACATTGAACAAAAGGGCCAGAGGAGTCAAGGGACCAGACCTGCTTTCAGGGCTTTGTCTGTCCGCCGCTTCTGAGGCAGACAGGGACTTGGAACACACTCAAGCTCAGAGATTGGACAAAAAGGAGACCAGTAACTATGGATACAATGCTAGACATACTTTCAGTATCCACAGTGCAATAAGGTCATAACTTGTCATATATACAGTATGTAAGTATATATATATATATATATAAATACACTTACACAGTTACACAACATACATGTTGTCCTATTGTGAGTCATTAGGTTATTAACATTAACATTTGATTAACCAATTATGCAATTAAATGAATGAAATGAATGAATTTAAATGAATAAATACAAATTCAGTTTTACACATTCCAGGTGACAGAGAATGTCACCTGGAAGTCATCATTCATTTCCTCTACCATCCTTGAGGTATGGCCTTCTTGAGAGGATACCCATCTGTTTTATTGGGTATATAGTTAATGTTTCTGACGGAGCACCAAGCCAGGGTCTTGCCAGTGAGCTGAATCCCACAGGAGAACCTGCAGTTAACTTTACTGGCAGGTAAAGTGACCTGTGTGTGTGTGCGTGTGTGCGCGTGCATGACATTGCATGGTCAGATCAAAGCTTAAACTGCCTTGGAACAGAACGACTGCATTACTACTGATTACTGAGTTGCTAAAGGCCTGTGAGCTTTACGGTATTTCCATTTATTGGGAAATTCAGTTTACAAGCAATACAAAAAGCAAAAAGCACTAATTAAAACAAGGCAGACAGAGGGAGGGCTGATAGCTTTAAATGCACGACTGAACTTAATTTGTATTGCCACTATCAAAAGGGAGTAGAGTGTAGAATGTTGAATGTTTCTGGTTGTTTAGAGCCTTGGACGTTGTTCTCTGCACCAATCAAAGTGATGTAACTGTAGAACACTTGACCTGAAATTAATTAAATGAATTACCAATAGCAATCATAATCTTAGTATCCTATAGCCTATATAATTATAAACTGCCGACACATGCATCTAGGCGAATGGTACAGCAGTGTCGCTTTGTAGCTATAATGTTTTGCTAGATGGCGCAATTGGGCCATATTTGAATGTGAAGCACAACTACTTGAGCTGTGGGATTTCTAAGTGGTTCCGCTGTGAATAATTGAGCGTAGCTACTGTAATTGGCGCGGGGGTATGCCTACTGATGCTGATGATGCTGAAGAATACCAGAAGTATTATTTATTAGCTAAATGTGACCATTCCTAATGTTAGAAATAATATTATATATTGATGGTGGAGGGTGACAATAATCCTACTCCTATAGATAGCATAGCCTTTTAGATTTGATGCAAACAGAGCACTAAAAACCAAGAGCATCACCAATAGAGCATCACCATTCATGCTCGAATGGTCAAATTTCATGCAAGCCGATGGAACGCCTGCTGCGCATGTAGTTCAGTTCAACTCTTACGGTAGCCTATGCTATGGTGCCTTGTCTTTCAGTAGGCTATAGTATCCCTATTTCAGGAATGATTCTGGTAGGCCTACAGAGGTCTCCCTCTGATAGGTCTAGATGACATCTCAGAAGTGTCATTCCTCGTCTCAGCAAGACACCAAGATATCAGAAAGACTTGATAATTGCTTATAATGGTAAAAAACATGGCCCAGGCAAATATCTCGGTACACGAAAGTCAGTTTAGGTGCCCATTCTGCCTGGATATCCTGAAGGATCCCGCATCCATCCCGTGCGGACACACCTACTGCATGGTCTGTATCAACAACAACTGGGACCAGGCGGACTCGGGACACTTCAGTTATCCGCAATGCCGGGAGACATTCAGCCCGAGACCGGTGCTGGGGCGGAACACAGTTCTTGCTGAGATGGTGTCAAACTGAGCGAACTGACTACCTTGTCCGCCGCGCCGCCCGAGCTATAATTGGGGGGAGTAGGGGACGTCCCATGAGACTTTTGCCCAATTGAGAACAACCTGAAAGCTGTCAAGTCGTGTCTAGTATGCATGGCCACATTCTGTGAGCTCCACATCTCGCCACACCGGGAGGTTGGGACGCTGCGGTGGCACAAAATGGTGGCCGCGGTAGACTACTTGACGGAGCGGCTGTGCGCGCAGAATCGCCTGGGCTTGGAGCTGGCCGGGAGCGGCTGTGATGGGGTGGGTGTCTGGTCAGTATCGTCATGAAGTAGCCTACTTTGTGTGGCATTAGTAGTAGTGAGTAGTAGTGAGTAATGAACATGACTGCAGCGAGGCCGTGTGTGGGTGTTCATTATAGTGCAGTGGTTCTTAACCTGGGTTCGATCGAACCCCAGGGGTTCGGTGAGTCAGTCTTAGGGGTTCAGCGGAGGATATAAAACACACCCGACTCATATGATTCGTGATGACACGCCCCCCTTCGGTGGGTTCGGTGACTGCGCGTATGAAACTGGTGGGGTTCGGTACATCCAACAAGGTTAAGAACCACTGTTATAGTGTATTGGTTATAGTGCTGTCTTCTTGCTGTGATGGCACCATTGTGTCTAACAATGGTGCCATTGGCTGGCTTTACTAGAGCAACACTAAATCAACATGCAATCACTTAAGGGCTGTTTTGTGTACAAGAGAGGCAGATTGTGGCTTTAGTTTTTTGGCCTTACACAGTAGACACTTTAGATATTCTTAACAATCGGAAAACTCAATCGGAAAAAAATCAATTGGAAAACTACCAATTGGAGTTTTTCAATTGCCAAATCATCCCTCTTGAACCCTATTCCCCGTGATTAGTTATTATATTATATTAAGTAGTTTGATGGCAAGTAAACTTTTATAAACCCCTGTTCATTAATGCCTGTTGTCTGACTGGGTAAAACATGAGAATAACACCAGTTAAAGGGTTCATTTGCTGGGCATTTAACAAGTGTGCATGTGTGCATGTGTGTGTGTGTGTGTGTGTCTCATAGGTCCAAGCCAGGCTGGAAGCAAAGGAAAGGGCGGTGGTTCGGCGAGAGAGACATGGTGATACTGGAGAAAGATCTGGACGAGCTGAGGAGGAGAGACCATGAGATCAGTGACCTCCCGCAGACTGAGGACAATGCACACTTCCTGCAGGTGAGGAGGTCGTCGGAGGAGTCCTGTTGGTTTTGAGTCCATCGCTGGCAGCGCTCTGTGCCCTCATGTGTCTGTCCCGTTACTGTGGCTGGTTAGATGTTAGGAGTCTCCCTGGAGAAAGAGAAGAATGAGCACGTGTTAAAATGAGAGTGGGAAGGGAGCAGCAACAAGCACTTGCTTTCTGTCTGAGAGGAGGCAGGGGGGTGGAACCAAATGGAAGAGGGGTGGGATGAAGAAATAGAAAGACCCAGAAACATGGGAGAGACAGGGTGTAGGGGATGAATAACTTGCGTAAGAGGGGAGCAGAGGGGGTGAGAAGAGAAATGAGAGGGAGGTTGGTAGAAAAATCAAGACGCAAGAGAGAGACCAAGAGATCGTTTAGATACTGAAGTCAAGACAACCCTCCTATTTTCCAGGAGGTGAGGAGTGAGGGAGGAGGAGGTGGGGTTAGGAGGCCCACTTAGGAGGAAGGATTGTTGGACAATTTAGACAGAGGGAGGGTGAGCTTAATCTGTGAGTTACATTTTCCATCCCAACCCTCTCCTCTCCAACCTCTAGGTGGCTCCGCTGTTATGTATCTCTCTCACCTGCGGGCGGCGCCCCAGAGCTCTTAGCCTTCCCACAGAGGCCTTCAATGCGGCCAGGAGAGCCCTGTGCCACCTCTGTGCCCGCATGGAGGAAGTGTCCAGGGAGGAAGTGGGCAAGATCAACCGTGCAGAGTGGGGGGCAGGCAGACAGACTAACAGACATACATGCAAACACTGGCAGGTAGAGAATTACAGATAAAGCTGACCCATAGCTAGCCTAGCTCGCCTGCATTTTTACAGGGACATTTGCTGGAAGCTTTTGGAAAGTTGAAATAAAATATGTTTCATCAAGTAACTTATAGAATAAAAATGAACTCAAATATACGGATTATAGCTATTATATAGCTAATAATAACTGGGAGTCCTACATTTAGTCGGTGCAAATACACAACTTTTCACACGTGTGTGTTTGTGTGGGTGTGTGAGTGTGTCTTATTTCAGTTAATGAAAACTATATATCCGGGGGAGAGTGTGGTAAAGGTAAGCACAAAAACAACACACACACACACACACACACATACTCTCACCCTTTGTTGCAGTGAACAACATGAAACTAGTTTTGACAGGGCATTTATGATAAGAAAAGATATGATTTGTCTTTATTGATATACAGTATACAAGGTAAATAAACACAAAAAGTAAGTACACTGCGCAGGACATGTTAAGTATTCAGGTCGTAGAGCCCAGGGACATCTGTTACTGTAACACATCTGTTACTGTCTATTCTGATGTCATCAGTGTAGTATTGTCCTGCTGAGTAAATTAAGCTTGTGTTTTAGGAAAGGAGAGCATAATCTCTCTCAGTAAGTACAATGTCCCGGTGTGTATGCGTCTCACCGCGCCGCTGTCGCTGTGAAATGAAATGCCCCGCTTTTCACACTGCCATGGTGTGTGTCAACCATGTCTCTTAAAATGTCTCTCGTCATCTCCCCTGGTAAATTAGTCTGTGGAGCAACTGAAGAGCCATGTCTGGCCTTTTGTTGGCTCCTTATCAATGATTGACGCAAATCCTATGTTGTTTATGACAGCCAGGCCCGTGGAGAAGCTGGGTGTCACATCTTGGCAGGTACACGCTAGCTGACAGTGGTACCATTTTATGTGTCAATAATTAGGCAGGTCAGCGGAGGATTAAGGTGGCTTGACAGGTTTATATAGCTGTCTGACTTGGTGTTTATGCTTTGGAGTAAGGGGGGAGGGGGGTCAATTCTGGGTTATCATGGTACTTTTGTAAAGTATGTGACATGTCCAGTATTGTGCCAGGGCAGTCAGGGTTAATTTTAAAATAAATGTGAGTGACTCGTGAGTGAAATGCAATCAAGCAACCAGTGAGGTGTAAGAAAGTTGTTTGTTTAATCTTAAAGCTATTTAAAGTAAGATTTGTATCTCAATCTAGCCTCTATTTGACCTCATGGGTGTAAACATATGTTTGTGGAGTATAAAAGGCAACAAACACAAAAGATACTTTCTCAGCTTCTCTCCTCATTAATGTTGTTTTTTTGCCTCTGTTAGGTTCTATTTTGACTTTAAGACAGTAAAATTAGAGGTGGGATCGAGTCAGACAGTATACTGTGTGCTTTTTTAGATTGTTTGTTTAGATTGATTGCAACAGGGACGCTGGAAGAATTTTTAGCTTGGAGTAGCATTTATGTTAAAATTACTAGGGGGGTTCTGGGGGTGTGCTCCCCTGGGAGAAAATGTTGAGAAAAACTCAGCATTCTAGTCGCTTTCCCGACATTTAAAGCAACACTAATTACTTATAGTGTAAGCCTACTGTTAAAATACATCTTGGTTACACGGCATCCACAACAATATTGTTCACTGTAAATTGACTCTCAAATGTGACTCGTAATCATGTGTACTAACCCAACTTTGTTGTACAACCGTAGCCTACCATATAAATAGGGAAATACCATCAATACCGTGGGGGCCCACTGTGGCGAGGAGCCCCAGTCCTACCCCCCTCACCCGCAGGGCTTTGACTCCGTGGCCCAGGGGCTGTGCAGGGAGGGCCAGTTTGGGGGAGCCAGCTACTGGGAGGTGGAGTGGAGAGGCGGGGGCTGGGGCTGGGTGGACATCGGCGTCACGTACCGCGGCCTCGGGCGTAAGGGCAAGCCCTGCCTGCTGGGCCGCAAGGAGGGGGCGCTGGGCCGCAAGAAGGGGGCGCTGTCCTTCTACAGTGTGACGGACGCATTGGCGCTCCTGCACACCTTCCGCTGCCCGTTCTCCCAGCCGCTGCACCCAGCCTTCCGCCTCGACCTGGACTCCACCCTGCTCATCTGCCCCCCAGAGGCGGAACTCCACACTAACGCCTCTGTACTTCATCCAGGACTAGGCTCACGTTATTTGTGCACAATTTAAATAAAAAGGTAAGGTAAACATGTCAATCTCTCTCTTCTTTGTCTCTCTGACTGTCCTGTATACACAACATGTCCTGTAGCTATGGTATCCACAGGTCAACATTTATGGTTGAAACTGTGCAAACAAACCAAAAGAATACATTTTCTTTCTTTTAACTATGCCGTTCACTGTGCACAGTTTCTATGTATTGTTGAATATTGACTGTGGTTGGTGGTGTCTACCTGAACACTATTAGCATTCATTATATAATATTATTGCCATCAAAAATCTTTAGTTTTCTTTTTCAGATGGAGATGTGTAGGAACCCTCTATGTGGGACTTCTGGATTTAAAACTACTGTAAATCTGAGGGACAAGAAATCTAATTTCCCCACAGAGGATGAAATTAACAGTCAGCTTTGCTGAGACACAATACTTACTAAATTATAATAATGGTATGTCTGGAATAATCACTGTTTTTCATTACACTCAGCAATGTTACATGTCCTATGTGTGAAGGGGAAACCATTGCCTTACCCGGGTTAGTGAAATGGTAGAATGGTAGGTGTCAAAAGGGCTTTACCATCATACCAATCTTCAGTCTCCAATATAATTTTCCCTTTTCTATTTAATGTTGAGCGCCTATGCTCTCCTGGCTTTGATGGTTTATCCAAAGGCAGTGGGATTGCCATTGGGGTTGGAGTCCTTCTATCCAGAACTGTGCTCAACACTGCCATCTGATGTGTGAAATCTCCCCCTTAAACCACCAGTAATAGCAAACAGATCCTCAAATGCTATTATTTGGTTATACCATAGCTTTAAATGTTGTTTCACAAAAGTGTGAGCACTTGTGGCAAAATTAGGTGCCACTCTCACTCACAATAAATAACACAGTGTGAAGTAAACTAAATATATGAAATGATTGATTTATTCGCAACTGGTGGGAGGATGGACACGTGACATGACCATAGAAAAATAGATGTCATGTGACATAGTGATATTTTTCCAACATGGCGTCTTCGGGGATGCAGCTGGTCTTCGCTCTCCTGCTCATTCAAATTGGGGTTTTAAGTTTCCCCCTTGGTCAGGAATCTCACGATACCACTACTTGTGGATACAAGGTATTTTACATTATAATTTGTAGTAGTTTAACCGGAAACGTCAGAGGTCATAATTTACTTGCTGTTTTGGCAACTTTCGTTTCCACCTAGATACTGTTGATGTAATCTGTTTTTTTTATTCTCGCTCACTGTAGTCATGTCACGCTACGATACCCAACATGCTGAATGTTCACCTCGTCCCTCACACACACGACGACGTTGGTTGGCTCAAGACTGTGGACCAATATTACTATGGAGGTAAGACGCACAAAAACCTCTCACATCACCTACTCTATCTCTCTCCCTCCAACACACACACACACACACACCATGGTGCATAATGTTTGTCCTGTCTTGCTTGCATACTGTAGTTTTTGTTTTGTTTCAAGTAGTATATTTGTAATGTACTATAATCATATAATGCCTAGTAGTTTACCTCTTGTATATAGTGTCAAATATTGACAATTTTAATGATATTGTAAAACCAGACTTGTTTTATTTAGCATACCGTATGTCACATGGCTTTATTACAAGGAATGTGCCCTAGGGGCCATCATAGTTTTGATCTACTCTAAGTCCATTGTGTTTAAGTGTAGCTGTTTAATGTGGTGTGTGTGTGTGTGTGTGTGTGTGTGTGTGTGTGTGTGCAGACCGTAATGACATCCAGCATGCAGGTGTGCAGTACATCCTGGACTCTGTGGTTGACCAGCTGCTGAAGAACCCAGACAGGAGGTTCATCTACGTGGAGACGGCCTTCTTCTACCGGTGGTGGAAACAGCAGGACACCAGCATGCAACACACAGTCAAACAGCTGGTCAACGAAGGTTTTCAAGCACATTTACTTTTACGCTTAAAGCCATGGGAAAGTTATTTAGTGAAGTTAAAATATCAACAATATACTGCAGAGGGTGTATTCAGTACACCACATATCTAATAAATAATAATAATAAAAATGTCAGTAACTATAATGTATGTCTACGAGTCGGACAATAACTGCTAAATAGTATGAACTCAAGGCTGTGGTCCTAATTTTCCCCCTCCCCCTATCAACTCGTACTCCCACAGCCACAAACTGAAAATTACTGTATATAACTATAACAAACAAGTTTAAAAAAAAAAGAAACTCAAAGGCAAATGAGCTCAGACTCAAAGGTTTAACAAAAATTTTATTCCACTCTAAACTGTCTTTAAACCTTTTTACAAGTGTCATGTGAGTTTTTAATTGGTCTTTAGACCTATAAAAGTGTTAGAGGTCTCAAAAGGTTCTACAAATATGTATTTCTTAATCTCACTTTCACTCTTTCTTTTCTATGAATATGTTTTAAGCATCTCTGCCTCTATATTTCTCCCTGTCCAACCCCCTCAGGCCGTTTGGAGTTTGTGAATGGCGGCTGGTGCATGAGTGACGAGGCCACCACCCACTACAGTGCCGTCATTGACCAAATGACCATGGGTCTGAGGTTCCTGAACGAGACCTTCGGGCTGTGTGGCCGTCCCAGAGTGGCCTGGCACATCGACCCCTTCGGCCACGCCCGCGAACACGCCTCCATGTTCGCCCAGGTAGGACACTTTAATGAAGGGAACATCTGGAAGTCTGCTCATTTACAATGCATCACTGCCCATCCTCCGCAAGAGACTTAATGATGTGTTAATATGTAATGGTGTGATTCTTTAGGAACTAAGTTTGACTATTTACTACTTTTTATTAAGAAGTGTGTTTTGCTTCAGATGGGCTACGATGGCTTCTTCTTTGGTCGGCTCGATTACCAGGACCGGATTCAGAGGATGTTGAATAAGGAACAGGAGCTCCTGTGGAGGGCCTCAGACAGCCTGACACCCCCCAGGGCTGACCTTTTCACCGGTACGCCAGCCCAGCGCCTGTAACCTCTAACATTTAGACATCTTCTCTGATTGAAATGGATGAGGAGGAGACGACTGTGGAAACCACACTGGAACAAGAGAAAATATTATCTTTGTAATTTAATTGTAATTTCTTGCAAGAAAAGGTTCAGAGTTCCAAGTCTGTCTGAGAAGACTCCTAGAGATGGGGCCAAGACTTTTGTACACATGATTAGGTCAAAGGTCATACTGGCAAATGAAAAGAAAACATTCTCCTTATCAACAGGAGATAGTAAAAACCAGAGACTTGTCTTACAGGAAGGGGTGAGGGGAAATTAGTTAAAACGGAGGCCCTGAACCAAGATGCAATTAACATACAGTACCAACCCCCTCAAACTCTGCCCATATGCTATGCGTGTCTAAACCTATAGAATTGTCAAACACAGAATTGTATGTAGTTCGAATTAAAATTCCATTACATGCCTTTTTATAATTTCCAGAGTTAACTGATGAGCCGATGACAGCTAGATGTATAGATAGTCTTTAAATGAATATGTTGCATTTTGTATGGTTATTAAATATCTTTTCCCTCTGATCTCTGACTCCCAGGCATCTTGCCGAATGGTTATAATCCTCCTGAGGGCTTCTGCTGGGACCAGTCATGTGACGACCCACCAATCCGAGATGACCCTAGCCTGGAGGACTACAACGTTGACGATGTGGTGACGCGCTTCCTCAAAATTGCCAACAGCCAGGTCAGAGACACACTCTCCTCAGTAATCCACATTTTTGTTCTGTTAAACCCTTTCAAAAATGGTAGTTCTAATATTAGATATTAGCCTTGAGAAAGTAAGTGCCTGCCTTGAGCTGACTTCTCTTTCTCTGACTTTACTCTTTGTCTCCCAGTCTTTGGTGTACAAGACCAGTCACATTATCATGACCATGGGCTCAGACTTCCAGTACGAGAACGCCAACCTGTGGTACAAGAACCTAGACAAGCTGATCCACTATGTCAACGCCCAGCAAGCGAACGGCAGTAGGGTCAATGTACTCTACTCCACCCCCTCCTGTTACCTTCAGGAACTACACCGCGCCAACCTCACCTGGTAGGAAGCACACAGATGATCTTCTAACATGACACTAATACAAAAACCTGTATGGTTTATTATTTAGTGTTAAAAACTACTTTTACTAAATGGTTTACTTTGTTTTTGTGTTGTTTGGTCCGGCCAGTTGGACTGATATGCCTCACATGTATTAGAAGATGCCCTTGTGGGTATTGGTACCGTTTTATTTTAATAATATTCTGTCACACCAGGGAACTGAAGACGGACGACTTCTTCCCCTATGCGGACGATGCTCATGATTTATGGACTGGCTACTTTACCAGCCGCCCTGCCCTAAAACGCTATGAGAGGCTCAGCAACAGTCATCTGCAGGTAGAGCAAAGTTCCCTACTTCATCCCTGACCTTCTGTTCCATCCCACTAAGCACTTAGCCGTTTGCTGATAAAACACCATTGATGATTTCAGTCCTCAAACACTGTGACTTTGATTACTCTCTTTTGAAATTGAGTCTGCTTGTTTAGAACTTAATAGCAAACACTGAAATGGACTTCCCACATTTTACACAGAAAGTAAACGTATCATAACTCTGTACTGACTGATGTCCACTAATAATTAACCCCTCGTTCATGCATGCTCTAATAGCAGCAGTTTACTGTAGAGAAAGGTAGGCTTTTGGTCTGTAGCTGGTGCTTTAACGTTGCTGCTTTGTTTTGTGCAGAGCTGTAAGCAACTGGAGGTTCTGGGTGGGCCAATATCCAGGTCAGGTCCCTTTGGAGAAGGAGACAGTCAGACGCTTGGTAAGATGTGATGTTGGATACTTCATTATATTCACGGGTGTGGATCTCGCTCTGGTTGTTGTTTTTGTTGTTTACACTGCAGTAGACAACTTTAGTATCAAAGGGCTCGATTAAAGGTATACTAAGCACAACTGACACTAATGAATGCACGAGATCTGAATCCAAAGAGAAATTGGCGAATATTTATCACGAACGGTGCTAATACGGTAAGACAGTTCTCTCTACATTCCTGCCATGGAAAACACTCATGGATGTATTGTAAGAACTGGATACGGCCCTGTAAAAATGGCGGTGATTTATTTAACGGCAAAGTGCACCAAAGACAGGGTGGAGCATAATTGTCCCCACTTCCGCTCGTTGGGAACAAACGTCATAGCAAACAAGCGTATTAGTGTCTTATGTGCCTACTACATTATTGGAGAATTAGTGAATCCACTGACATCACATTTCATCATGTAAAGAATCGTTTTAGAACTTTTGCAGTGTTCAAGCTATTTTCATTTTGGTTTTAGAGGCGCATGTTTTCTATGGGTCATGAATGGGTAGCAAAAGGCTTTTTGCAACATTTCGCTGCAGTACCTGCGTTGGCCACCATACCAGCAGGGAAGCAAGCCTCCTTCCCAT
>JAODLI010007561.1:0-28136 GCA_027575585.1 Percopsis omiscomaycus | reverse complement strand
CAGTCGGAGCGAGCAATTGATGAAGATGTTAGTGCTAAACCATAAACAAAATATACTTAGTTATATAATTTCAAAATTACAGTCAACAATTTTTTTTTAGTGAAGGACTATTTGATGCTGTTCTACGGTAGGCATGCATGAGGCTTTAGATTGGGAACTTCAGGCGCAGCCGTAACCCTCGATTCACGTGCCTCGCCATGTGTCTATTCATAAGTCTATGGTGTCAACAGATGGCGACATGTGAGACACTCCCAACAGCCCAGGAAGTCTAATCACCCAGTTATCTCAAACATCTGTCTTTGCAGTCCCTTTAAAAAGGTAGGTGGGGTCTTTGGTGGCGCACCTCTTTAAACTTTTTGCAAGGGTGGCTTTTTAGCTGGGCAGATTCTTTGACCTGGCTCTTCCTTTTGTTCTGGAACTGTTTCCTCCTGTCATCTAGGTCTGTGGAGATACCTCCACTAGAGAGAGAGAGAAACATGAGTGATGGGATGAGAGATAGGGGACAAGACAGAAGGAAAATAATAACCTTATTGTTCCTAGACATTATGTAAGGTTGAAAAAAAACTACATTTTATATACTGAAAATATAATTTGTGAATATTCATGTGCAGCCTCAGGATAAGAAACACCATCTATCAGACACCCATTTCCCTCACTAGACATGGGTCTAGTAGCTAGTGTTAGTTACCCAGTCTTGGCACGGGCCTTGGGTCCCCAGTAAGCTTGCGGGTTCTCCTGGAAGCGGGTCAGGTGGCGTCTACGAGACTGGGGATTGGCGTCTTCCCTCACTGTGAAGCACGCCTGTACACTACAAATCACAATCACATTGCTCACAAATAGCGATGGAGAAATGATCATTATACACAATTATTTGACACAAGGCACACTGGCTACATTGGACACATACAGTAGTTCAGTTATATCCAAAATGGATTGTAAAGTAGTCGATAAGATTTGTGTTAAAAGCACATTGCTTTGAATATCCCGAATATGGAAATATTTGGGTTTTTGCAGCGTGTACTGTATACATAATATTCACTCCATCACTCCAAATATGGGTTTCAATTGGAGTATTTCAAGTGAACTGGACTATGTGCAGTTGCATGTAAATTAAATATTAGTGGAATCATAATTTTTAGTAGCCATATACAGATCTTGGTGCAAATATTATATGATTATATACTTTTTTTTGTCTATTGTACCTCTATGCTGGAGGGGGGTGGAGGTAAGGTAACCTGGCTACCATGGCTGATTTATCAAAATTATTTTGCTGTAGTTAATTCCACTTCAATCACTTTCTATACTATAAAATAACATGTTGATGTGTGGTCATACCTGGGCTCAGTAGAGAGGATCTTGAAGGCGGGGCTCGTCTCCGACAGCTTCTCCCTCTTCACTGGATTGGTCTTCTCCTGCAGGACAGAACCAAGCAACACAGTCATGTCAGTAATCTTGCATACTTCAACCAGACATCCCGTTATGAATGCACAACCAAATGTAAGCTGCACAACATTTACAGGGGAAAAAAAGCATCAATGCAAAATGAGAAATTACATTAGTTCTACAAAATGTCAGTTATGAGAGCCCAAATAATCTATTCTCTATATCGTAAACATGCCCCTATGTGCTTAAAACCTTGGCAACAACCGGCTCATAGGGCTTTGAATTGAAAGTTCTATCTTTTAGTGTTCTAGCTAGAACTCTGGTGTTCTAGAGAGTCCTAGCTTTTAGGAGATTGAATGTTTGCAGAATTTACAGAAAAGTTCTGTAAACACAGCAAACATTCAGTCTACTGAACGTACCCCTAGACTGATACTCAAAACGGAGCATTCAGAGGCGTAGCTTGCCCAGTCAGGATGGTTATACAATGTGCATAGCTACTAGTACTGGTGTAAAAGAATAGTAAAAGAATTGCAGCTACCCAGCAGCGCATGATATCCCAGATAACTGAAGGGGGCGCGTCTGTCTTGATGGCGTTCTTGCAAGCGTGAGACAGGGAGACCCTGTGGCCTGCGTGGAGGAGAGCAGACCTGGACAGCATGGAAAACCAATGTATTAGCAGAAGGCATGCACAGGTGTTGTGTTAAAGACATACATATCGACAACCAGCATGGTGGTGCAGAATATTCAGTCACAAAAGTGTTCACAGGTGTTCACTGTGCACTGGTTGTACAAGCTATTGTGGGAAAGGATGGGGTAAAGGCAACGTGGAAGGGTGAGAGAGAGACGTGTGGGATGTGTGTGCAATGCATTTGGCCGTGGCTCCGTTTTTAATGGAAAGTACCGGGAATGCTCGATTATGGCAAAAATCATAATCACGATTATTTTGGTCAATATTGAGATCACGATTACTCATTTACTTTGGAAACATCTTGCACATCCTGCAAAAATACTTATTTTTAACAGTAGATTTCTTTGTTCTTTAAATAAAATTCAACTGAAAGCTAATTATATTATATACATATAAGTGTGTCTGTGCGGACCTGTGTGCGTTGACTGCGCATGTGCGACACACTGAAGCTCAACTACAGACGGCAAGGGATGTCCTGCTAAGCTCACAAATGCAGTGTAAACATTGTGGCTTACAAATATTTATTTCTAGCAAATCTCTTAATTACACCAATATTGTGCATGGGAAACAGTTTGCGTATTTATAAAAGATCGCTGATTGTATTTTCGGTAAACCAGGAAATGCTGTAGTATAGTAAAACTCGTTAGTTTTAGGAGTGGTTAATGTTTAAGGCATATAAAAACATCTCTTTTCAGTGTATAGTATATTTTGAAAAGCCCAAGCTCTCCAATATGGTCCCATTTACTTTGGCCGGAGTTTGGGCTTTTAGGGACTGGCCAAAGTGGTTTTATATCACAAGAGAAAATGAGAGCATCAATACAAAAGTCCTAGAAAGTACGCCCGAGGACATTTTCTAATACCCAAGCGTCCCTAATCTTACCAAAAGAGCTGAGCAAGCATTTACCATTCAATAGGGTGGGCTAGTAAGGTCAGTCTCATGTATTCACCCAACCACACTTAACTTACACTTTAATAGCATACATACATACGTTGGGAGAGCTGTGCCTCAATTTCTTTTAAAATTTCTATTCAAGTAACAATATTTGCAAAATGAGATCCCATGTGTATACACATAGTACACACTGTATGTTCTTACCTAAACTGGAGCAAGGGTGGGGTGTTGCAGTGTATGGTGCTGCTCAGATTGTCCACGGTGTAATACAGCGGCACGTCTTCTAACTCCTAGAAGAGACAATGGCATCGCCTGTTACCAACTGCAGGCAGAGTGTTGATGTCCAGTTGTACAGCGTAGGGCGAGCACTCAAGACACAGCTTGTTGTTGTACAACCATTATATTTACACTATTAAAAAGGAACATAAAATGTAGTTAAGTTTTCATTAATATATTTGGTTGAAGCAATTTAGAATAGGAGGGAGTTGCCACAGTCCTCCACAATGAATCTCAGAAGGTTTGGAGTGTTACACCACATATTTCAGGTAGAGCAATACAAACTTTATGGCATTACAATCACAGCTATTGGAAAGGTAATGAAGATGTGCGACAGAGCCGTTCCACTTAACTGTACGCCAAAACATCCATTAGTTCCTTCATGGTGGCCTTTGACCTCTCTCTTACCTCTGTGACCATACTGAGCATGCCCTCAATGCGTTTAGACGTTCCAAATCGCGAGGGGTTCCCTGACACCGAAGACAGAACCTTCTGGACAAAGGACATGTCGTGGAGGGACTCTGCCCAGACAGGACCACCAAGCTACAGGAGACAGAGATACTTCAATTGCGTGTACTGAATATATAGTATTCAAAAAAGGCCCAAGCCGTCTGTCTAAAAAAAATATATAATAATCCTAGTATAGGAAAACATCAAATGGATGTTTACATTACCATAGACATCATTATTTGACATTTCATGGTGGGGCTGCTCGCCACCAAGCAGAAATAACAGATTGGGGCAATAAATTGTGTCTGTATGTACAGTATTGTATTTTACAATACAGAAATACTGTTTATGGAGCGTTTGTGTGCGTCACCTGATGTCTTTGTCCACAATGTTCACACTCTGGTCCGACTGGGGGCCCAGTAGCAGCAGAATATTTCATACTGAAGTCACGGTACACGATATGCACACACACACACATACAGTGTCAAAGCAATACACTGAACAGACACAGATTCACAGCGAGAGAAACATTTCTAAGAAAGGGTCCACTGTTTTGTCCGCATGATAGTCAAATGGTTGTTTTGCATATGAGAAGCCTGCGGCCAAACAGAAAGTGGCATGCATTAAAATCAGGTTACGGTTGCTCCTATGACTTCATTTTATGCCACGTCATGGCATGGCAAGGCAAGTCATGGCTGGATTTAATATGGCTTTTTAAAGATGACAGTAAATCCCAAATGAGGCAGGATGACCTCTGCATTGGGATTTAAATCGGCTGTTGATATTGAATCACACACAAAAAACACACAGGCAAATAGACACAGGGAAACAGTGCTTACATCCAAAACATGCATTATCATCCTATTTGGGTCTTTATGCCAACAGATTCCTTGAGGCTCCGTTGGCACATGCCATTTCCTTTTTATCTTGCTCAAAAGATGTCAAACACAGCACTGTCGATTTTAAGCAATAGTATAATGGTTAGTATTGGAGGACGTGACTGTTGTACGTGTATTTCCGTTTTTCTTTATTATTGGTAATAAATAAACATTTTGATGACTCTCATCCAGTTTATGTAACCGGATGAGAGTCATGGTTTAAAAAGGTGCTGATAATAATTATAATAATATCGTCACTATCACTAATAGTATGATTTTTATTTATTTATTATTATGCTCATTTCAGAACAGACTACAGTAAGTAGTTCGTTCAGACGTGCATTTAAATAATCGAGCGTAAAATAGTACAGAAACTGTACACCCACTGGCGGTTCTGGCAACTCTCATGTACACCTGCTGTCACATGACCAAATAAACCACAACTACAGAATGTCTTACTGTTTTCCATGACTCATTCTCCTGCCCATCCGCTGTAAGTGGAAGGACCCACAGCCAACACAGTTGTAAATTAGAGCCTGTTTGCTGCAACACACAAGACAAGAAGGGTAAAAATGTGACACCTGAGCACTGCTACCATTGTGTGTGGACGTGGAAGCATCAACTCTATACAGTGGCGTGAAGAGAAAGGAAAGCACACACTTGTTGAAATCCATAGAATTCACATCATCACCATACAACCTCTGTGTGCATATGTGTACCTGGCTGAGTTCTTGACTACAGCCTGTCCGGTGAAGACGCGGATGAAAACGCGGATGTAGAAGTCGACGCTGACAGAGAGAAGGGGCTGGATGTAGCGCTGGTACACTGCTGCCCTCTGGTCCACACTGTGGAGGATAATACGAAGAGCCTGGAGGCAGGGAAGGGAGGGAGACTCTATATCACACCTGTTGAAGTCCGGTTCAACGTGAAAAGCACTTTTTCTGTACAAAGTAGCAAAATGTGTTTCAATCCCCAGAATAGCATGAAAGATCATGATTATCTCAATAGATGACTGGTGTGTGTGTGTGTGTGTGTGTACACATGTCCTTGCCCACCATCTCATGACAGTATCTGGCCTTGATGGAGACAGATCCATATTTGCTGTAGCAGGTCTCTGCACTGTTGCCTGCCATCACGGCCATGTCTGTGCACGTTATACACAACAACCCTAGGTAGGCACAGAAGATTTTTTTTGTACGTTTTGTAATATTTGAGATTCACGTGGGTGGGGTTTGCCACAGCGACTGTTTGGTGCCTACTGCATTTACTGTACCACCAACTGCCTGGTAAATTATGCTGCAAACGTAAAAGTTGGTGAGCATGGTTAAACCATTTTTGTTGAAATAATATCAACTTTGAAATGCTATTAGTATTGTAAATTGTTCTTCCCAAGCCTCAGTGAAATCAAAAGGATAACATGAGACCCCATGCATTTGCCATTTCTGTGTACTGGATAGTACAGCGGCAGGAAATGTAATATTACACAGGAAGAGTTTGAGGTTTGTTAGTACAGTGGCTAAGAAGTATGTCTGCCTCAAAAAGGGATTTCTGCAACTACAATGCAGAAAGACATTATTAGCTCTGCTGAAAGTAGCTTTTAAAAATATGCACTTGTATGTCATGACCCAACGGAGCTACCAATTTGACAAGTTATCCTACGCAGATTTAATGACCAAGTGCAGTAATTGTATTACATTTTGTTACCAAATCTTAAAGGTTAATGTTAAGACACTCATTGTGTTGCCATGTGCCTCAAAAGGAAGGATTTGCAGACCTCCCTCGCTGACTGCCTGTACGGCAGCATCCAGGAAGGCGGCAGGGCTTCCGTAGGGGTCCAGGTCGATGACGTCATAGCGGTCCTTCTTACCACGCATCTCATACATGAGCATACTGGAGAGGGAGCGGGGAACAGAAACGAAACATCGGGACAACAAGAGGGTCAGAAATAGAGAAGAGATACAATAAAAGGAAAGCAGTGGCATGTCGAGAATTAGGGTGTAGAACTCAGCTGAGAAAAAAAAAACTCTGTAAGAAGAAGAAGAAGAAGAAGAAGAAGAAGAAGAGGGAGCAAAGACGCTGCATAAGCACACCTGGCGTCCCTGCAGGTAGCCTGGAGCAGATGGCACACCCGGTTGTACTGGGAATTCCTGGAGATCAGGGCTGCTGCCTTGGTGGAGAAGTCGTTGGCCGTGACGCTCTTCAGGCCTGGGACCTCCAGGGCAAAACGCACCGAACGGAGGCCTGACGCCGCCAGACCCTCCAACACACGCAGGCCGTCCTGAGACGGGTGGGTCAATTGTAAGAGCTGGGGGGACTCTGCATTAACTTGTGACATTTAACCTCTCACCCTGGTTACCATTTCCTAATCGCTGCCACCAAGGAGCTGTGAGGATGTTCACTGTTCTTAACTAATGCTGCTGCCTTCTTGGCCACCCTAGGAAAAGAGACTGAGTCTGTCTCAAAGTGACTCTCCCAAATAAATGAGGGCGATAGGGTTCCTTCATTTGATAACCAACACATACTGTACGTTTCACTCGCACATCTGGATGGTTCGACGGAACGGAATTTAATTAGCATGTGCATTGTAATGCATGCAATGCTTTGCTTTAATGCCAACAGCAGAAAATAAGTGATACTGAACTTTGAACTACTGAAGTCCACGTGTTGACAGCTGTGATCATTGTTGTTGATACACTATGACAAGTGAGAATTACATTATTTGTATCTCAGCTCGTGTCTATGGAGTCTAACAGACCAGGGCAAGTATATTTTGACCAATGAGTCTTGTGTAAACATTAACTTTAGAATTGTGTTTTCAACATAATAGAGGTTGGGGAAAAACTTCATGTCAACATACAATATCGAAGGTGTTAACAAAAGTTTATTATTACTTTAAATGTCACTGCATGCAAAACACTAAACCATTCCATATCAGTCCTCGTACCTCACATTTCTCCCCAACAGATGAAGTTACAGTGAGCTCCTGTCCATTATTTTCCTCAGTCTGTCCATCTGCCTCCATATTCTCATCAGACACCGTTACCACGACCCTCTCCTTCTCTCCAGGCACCACCAACCTCACCCCTCTCTGTGCCATCCGCTCCCTGGCAAACTCTGTGATCACGGCACACCTGGGGGGGGGGGATCAGAGGGCATGATGTCGGGTTATCCCTACAGGACTGAGCAGAGCACGTCTGGTCTGGATAAACACTCTCCTCCATTTGTACGGGAGAGACTGTAACACTGGTCCCACTTTATATGCAGCGTGGTTAATAGAGGCATCATTAAGACTTCAATATAGCACTACACAAGTGTGCTATAAAGCTAATTGTCTCCTATTAGACAATCAATTCCTGTACTGCAATTTCAAAAGATGTTCCTAAAGGTGTTTCTGCAGTAAATAAACAAACTTGTTTAGGCCAAAACCTTGTAGTGTTGCTGGGAGTAAAAGAAGATAAGTGAAAGTAGTGTGTATTTGCAGTGGGAATGTTTCTTAGTGTCTGCATGATTAATTAGCTAAAAAAAAAAGGGCATCCCAATTCCGAGACAGAAGCACACAGTCTTTATACTTACGTCAAATCTCTATTAAATTCCTGTACAGGATTATAAAATACTTCATTGGCGCTGGGAAACAAGATGGCTGCCTTGCCCTCCCTGACCACCGTCTCCCCAGGCAGTAATTCTGTGTCAGCCATTTTCTCCACATCTGGTCCAGTGCTTTTGATAGATTGATTCTGACCTTCCACTGATTCTGTGGCTGTAGGGGGGTGAGATTCTGTGCTCACCTCCGCCACAGAGATGGGATCCTGAGGAATCTTAGTGGCTTGTAGAGTTTCCATTGACTTAAGTCCTCTACTGGCAGCTACACTGCCTACAGTCCACCAAAGCCTCTGTCTAAGAGAATAGATTCTTGATTGTGGCGAATGATGGACGATTCTGGGAAATATTCTACTTGCAAGTTTCAGCATAAGCGGACACCACCTTGAATGAAACAAAACATTTGGTGTTATTATATCACAGAGTTTTTCCAATATTGATTTTGCGTGTCACTTGTCAATTCCTCCGACTCAGACAAGGGATTGACATTTGAACGCATCCATATGGGTTAGCCTACTAACTTGCCATGTTGAGACTACACAGAAATATCCGCGAATGCAGAAGTAATGTCTTTAACGTAAACACATATACAACCATTATGAAGTTGTTGAGCTATCTTAGTTGTTTGGTCAAAGGTTAGCAAACGTCAACTACTTATGTAGCAAACTAAAACAGAACCGTCAGTAGAACTAGCTACGTTAGGTTGTTACTGCAAAGCCAACATACTAGCTAAGTTACTTTACCTGTGACGCTTTTACAGGATAACAGTATAAAAATGATAGCAGTTAGTCGACCACGTTTGCTGTCCTAATCAGCGTTACAAGTCTTGTGTCGACTTCACTGGCTATACAAAAACAGCTCCGCTCACATTGGCACATGGACGCAGACATGACTAGACCACAACTACGGAGGCCTGTAGGGTTTTTTTTCTGGCAAAAAACGCCGACTAGGAGGACGCTTTGGTAATGCTGCGTAATGTAATGTAATGTAATGTAATATAAGGACACACGGGATAGAACAGTGTTTGTAGTACACACTGCCCTACTTTCCATGCAGCGAATGTATGAGGAAGAGGAATTAGCAATAAGTAATGACCTAATTTGAGTGCAGTTTGATAGATTTTGGTGATGCGTGGCAATCTATGAAAGGGTAGTGCCTTAAAGGTTAGTAATAATAATAACAACTGTATTTAAACTGAGGCTGAGGCTTATATAAAAGCCTTCACTTCGGTCATGAAGATTGGAAATTTGTGGTTAGTTGTCACAGCGGTTTTATGCATGACATATAGGCAGTGCAGTTCATATTTGAATGTGAAATGTATTATATTTAATCTTAAATATAATGTGTATGTGATATATTTATGTGTTTTTATAATCCATAAATCACCATTTGCAAAAAACGGATCATGTAATATATGATTAAATTATATGGATATAAATTTTAACATCTGGAGGGGGCGCTATGACAAAAATGTCGACAGAGCATCATGCTGTACATTTGGCACCAGAGAATTATAGCGTTAATATAATTTGGCATGACGGAGAAGAAAGCTGAGACAGCCCATTTTCCCCTCCTACCGTGCTTGAATGCGGTCACATCTTATTTAGTATTCTATGCGCGCACTACCTATAGACCCCTGAGGGCTCACCTGCCGAAGTCTAGACGCACTTTTTTTCAGCCCCACTTCTTTTATCAAAGTGGGTCCGAACAGGATTCACTGGTCCACAGTGTTATTTACTGGTTACTGGGCAGGAGGAAGTCCCACCAAGACACACACCGAGGACACTCGGGTAAGTGAGTGTGTGGGGTTGAAGGTACAGACAGTCGGGTCGGATGGGGACGCTGTCTACCTGTCTATCCATCTGTCTGTCTGTCTGTCTGTCTATCTGATCGGTGGCTCTGTGATCTAACTGCAACCCCTGGGAAAACCACTTTGCGCCCCCTCGATCGCTCTGTGTTCCGCGTCTCGCCTGTGTGTGCTGCTCGCTGGCTCAGTCACAATGAATGGCTGCCTGTAGCGAGGCGAAGGGAGAGATAGCTTCTGTGCAGCTCCTCCATTGAAACACTTTCCAACGGAATACAGCGAGGGGTGAGTTTCACACGGGGTCACAGAAGACAAGTGTTGGACAAGTAGGTTGATGCGGTCGGTTGTTGAGCGCTGTTTGGTGTAAGGGCTGATTTCGGTTCAGCTCATGGTGAATTTGAAGGGGGCATGCTATTGTTTTTTTTGGGAAGGTGTGCTATGGGGGATGGGCTCATAGGGACAGTACCAACAAAACTTAAACCAGTTCACCGACTTCACACAGTCATCGCCGTGGGCTGTCCTTTTTTCCTCGGCGAGTGGCTGATCAAGTCTAAGCTCTCTCTCTCCGCGTTTCTGAACTTTTAAAAACTACCTGGAGTGCATTTTTTAACATTAATATTTTTTAGATTTTGTCGGAACAAGTCAAGAAATACGGACCCGCTAATTCGATTTGGGGATGTACATCACAGCGCGTTGTTAGTGAAAGGGTTCAGATTTTGTTGCCAACCCCCCTCCTTTCGCCATGCTGGATCCATCCGTCTGGCTCGCCCACAGTTGCAGAGCATTTGTGTCCCGGGATGACCTGTTGATGTCGGCTAAAGATGGAGTGTGAGGATCGCCCACCGATATAGACCCCCTTCATCACGAGTAAAATTAACCCATTAAGGTTATTGTTGATGTGAACGTTCGCTATCCATTTTATTGTTTAAGGAAATTAATTAAATAATGCATACGTGGTGATATAAGCGACACAAGGCGTTGGGCCAATCCAATTTTTTTGGGTACAGTATATCTATCCCGTGTCGGTAGCTGCTAGGCCGAAGGAGGAGGTAACTCAGGCTACCCGACATAGCATTGTACTGGCACCGAGGGGGAGAGAAAGTGGCGGACGTGAACTGCTGAATATTTTATTGCCTCGACTATTTTTGTGGCAGATTTCGTGCCCCGGTGTCTCGACTGAAAGACGGGTGCTCATCGGCCGCAGTGGCAGTCCGTCTGACGTTGAGCCTTTTGTCGCTGTGTGCCGCCCCCTGCTCCGTCCGTGCCAGCCGAGGTCTCCAAATCCTAGCGGGCATTGAGGCTGGCACACGGCGTACCACGGAGAGCTCTCTGCCCGCTCCGACTCCCTTCCTCTATCGCTGGCGGCGGTGTCTCTCGGGGCGGCTTCTGACCAGACGGCGGCTTTGCTAGAGTCTCGTGTGAGATGAATTAATGTTTATTAAATGTGTATTCCGTTTGAAGTTTTAATTCTAGTCGTGCTCCAGAAACGCTATTCATTATAGCTACATTTTGGGAAATGTCAAGCTAAGGGTTGGTGAATTATTTTAACTGCTAAATGTTGTTCGAAGTAATGGTTAAATAATGTTAATTCATTGTATGTGGTTAATGTAACTTTTATGCGTGATATATATGGACACAGTGTTCTATTGTTTGTCAGTTTTAGACTTAGCTTTAGCCTGCTACTTGCTAACAGGCCACCTTTAACCTCCCTAAACCAGGAAATTGAATATCATTATATAGTGATGTGCTATTAGAGGACTTTTAGAAATGACATTAAAAATAGATGAACGCCTATTTTAGACTAAATGGGGATTTTAATCTTTGTTTAGGTAATTGTAGATTTCTCCTCGGCAGTAAACTTAAGTTTAGGTGGCATGAGATTACATTTCACAAGCTGCTCTCTGCCTATAGCTTGGCCAGAAAGAGGCTAGAACAAGATAGGAGTGAAATCTCACCCGCCCTCACACATAGGCTGGCATTGTGGTGTCATGTCCACACGTAATGGGGCACATGGGGACAGAAGGCTAAAGGTCAAGTGGAGGAAATTAACTTGCCTTTGTGTAGCTTGGAAGTTGTCTTGACCCCTGTGACCTATGCGTAGGAAATGGCAGTCCATACTAATGGGGTGGCCCAGGAAGACACAATAGTGCTTTTCAGTGCTGTGATATCAAGTCAAGCAGGCGGGTCACAAATAGGAAAACCTTGTTGTTGTTAGGCTATTTAGCATGTCTTTTAGTGCTACATTTGTATGCAAAAATATACTTTATTTACCATATTTTGGTGTTTTATGAGGGTCAACTTGCTCCCTTCTTTTGTGTAATTGATTTTTTTAATTTTTTTATTTACCTAGAGCAGACATTCTGAGCTCTTCATATATTTTGTAGTTCTGTGCTTATATTTTACTATTCATACAATTGATCAGAAGCCTTGCTCAAAGACAATAAAGGGCAGTAGTTATACTTTTCTAATATCCAGGCTCTCATCACCATTTTACTACATCTTTATGAAACATTTTTGGTGACATAAAATTCCTGAGATTATCATTCAGATTAGATTGTAACCTAATCAGGGATAAATATGTATAATGTTTCATTGTAAGTAATTAAATTTGCCCGCTGGGATTCAAGTTGCCATTCACTTTAAGACGTTAGGAATAAATGAAGACATGCCTATGGTACCGCAGTAGAATTTCATTATACATGCTGCCCTCATGTAACAGGTTATACGAGAGCTTTAGAAGACAGTCAATATTCTTACTGATACTTGGAAGCTGTCAAATAAAGCCAGCTTTCTGTTGTTAACCACTGAGAAGATAGACTAAAGCGTTTGTGTGTGAAATATGTTGCTCCAGGGCACATCAACAGTAGCTTTATTTTATTTTTTGTACAGGTAGTCACAGATTTTTAATCGGCAACCTGGTCACTAGCCCTAATTGTGCAGTTAATTTCCTTGCAGACGCTGATGAGGCTGATACATAGTTCCCTACTCTGTAGGTCACTATGTCTAGTTAAGAGGGTCTTCCTCTCATTCAGTCAGTCTCTGGAGTCATTCCATGGAGCAGATCAGCCTAATTGCAACTGCTTTGTTTCTCTCGTAGTGCCCTCAATCTGTTGTAGCCATGGGTAGACTTGGCACTGGAATGTTGCTAAATTGTGAATGAGACTGGTATATATTTCCCTACTTTACCAACCACTTTGGCAGCTTGCCCATTATTGTCAAATGTATCATCACAGGCTCAAGGAACTTCACAAGTCTACTTTTTTACTCAAGAAATATACACGACTTATCTTTACCCTCCAATATGACAAAAAAAACTGTTAGCTAGAGAACGAGACTGGGAAAGGGCTCAAAAGGAGGGGGGAACTTGTTCCCGGATGGTCGGAGGTACAATAGGTGCAGAGCGGGCAATTGATAGATCAATAGAAATTACAAATAATGGTAAGCCACATGCACAGTGATGGGGAAAGTGGAAGCCTCTTGTTGGGCCAATAATTCAAATAAGATAAATCTAGGTGAAGTAGTGACTGTGGCAGCTATGACATGCGCTTGTCCCTTTGGCTGGTGGGCAAAATAGTTTGTTTACTGCACGGCTGTTACATTCTTTCCCATCGATTCACTCAATTGAAGCACTCCTATGAATATGATAGAGTGCTACATATTCCTATGTATTATGTAGGACAATAACAAACTCAAAACACTTCAAAGTGAGCTGTACTTTCCCTAGCACAAGTGTATGGTATTTTTCATGCATCTATGTGATAGTTCCTCCAGTTTTGATCACAGGTGTCTTTGGTGGCTGGGGACAATGACGAGCCCAATAGAATAGTTATATAAGCTATTGCCTTTTGTTTTTTTTCCCTTTGAATAATAAGAGTGATGAGGCCCAAAGTAGGCCCAACGAGTGCATTAACTGTGAATTAGTAGTAATGAAACCAGGTTAATGCATCAAGATTGCTTATATAACTGCCACTGGTGGCCTAAAATGCTTTGATTTATGCATTAAAAGCTGTTTACCAAATTCTTAATTCCTTAATCACTGACTCCCCATCTCCCCCACTACTTTATCTTGTGCTGCATCCACCCTTCATTTCATCTCCTTTTCTGGTCCCCCATATGCTCCATACCTCGCCCGACTCCCTCCTTTCTAAACCGCTACTCTCCCCAATCCCTCCACATCTCTCCTTCCCTCCCAATACATCCATGACACCCTCTCCTCTTCCACTTCTTAACCATTCCTCCCGTCCCACCTTCTTTCAACACCTACCCTCCTTTCTCGTCCATCCATGCATCCTTTCATCTCTCACAACTTTCTGTCCCTTTTCTTTTGTTCCCTGTCGACCACACCATTTTCCCTCCACCTCTGGCCTTCTTACCACCAATCCACCTCCTGTCCTGTCTCCTGTAGACCCTGTGGTGCTGGGCGGAGCGTTATGGCTCAGACGCTGCAGATGGCGATCCCTAACTTTGGCAACAACGTCCTGGAGTGTCTGAATGAACAGCGGCTGCAAGGCCTGTACTGCGACGTCTCCGTGGTCGTCAAGGGTCACGCCTTCAAGGTCCGCCATTCATCTTTACTCTTTAATCTGTATGTCCAGTGGTTCCGTCTGTGTTCACACAGCCATGGTGCCACAATTTATATTAGTAGTTTTATCTTATTGTTAGTGTAATGTAGTCTAATCGCCTGTGTTTGAATTTGAAAGAATGTTGTTATGATTTGAATATATATATATATATATAAAAATAATAATATACAATTTGACCTCATCACTACACCCGACCGTGATTTTTAAAGGCCTAACCTTTTTTTTCATGAAATAATACTGTGCTTGTACACTTGGATACATGACTCTGGTGTCAAGCTTCATCAAAACGTCGCAATGCCGGCTGTCAATTTTACAGTCCTCATTCTGGCTCTGTGGCCCTGTTCAAACCTGGCGTTAACCCGCGTCTTAAGGTGATCTGATCACAAGTGGACAGCTCTTAAGTACAGGTGTGAGAACCAGATCGCTCAGACCACATTCGGAGGCGGTCTGGGCCATTCTTATAGAAGTGTGTACCCGAATGGGTCCTGGGCCACATTGAAGGACCACCTACTCAACTGACATCCTCTGCGTAATCGAAAGTACGTACTCATTCGCGCACGAATGGTGTCAGTGCGACAGCAGCAACAACAACAATCGCTAAAGCTGGCTTTGTCCGACATCTGAAGATTTTGAAAAGCCCATAGAGATTTATTACGAGTGAGTCAAAACATATTGGGCGATTTCGTTTGCCTTGAACACACCAAGGAATAGACTGTAATGTTTTGATTTCTTCTAATTTCCGGAAAACTAGGCACGGGAAGTTGATTGCTGCCTCCCGCCAGTAAAAAACGGCAACACATCCAGAAATGCGTCCAAGCCAACATGATAACCGAGTATGCCAAGTGGTCACGTATGCGTGCCACGGCCTTGAGAGCTGTCCACAGCGAAGCAGAATGAAGGCGCAATATTCTCACCTTGAAAACGCGGTGTAAAAATGGCTTTACATTCTTTAAATACTGAGCTGGTTTGCAAACGAAAAACAAGGCAACGGTAAACGCGTTGCAGGACCTTGTGATTGTTTTGCTCGCTCCACGTCAAAATGTCTTGCGTCAGATGGACATAACCATTTAACATGCTTAAGTTGTCCCTGTAATGTTATTGCTTTTATTCACAACGTAGAATACAAAAATATAATGAGTATAATGAATGAATATAATGTAATTTATATACTAATTATCATCTTTGTGTGTTGTCTTCCTTGAAGAAGTCAGATTTGACCCTATTTAAGCAATTTGCTTTAGAAATTCTTTATTTAATTTAGAGAATCTGTTCGCACACAGATCCAGCCACAATATGGAACCCGTATAAACAGTGCAGGTAAATAATACAAGCCTAATGGGCCCAAATGTTTCTGTGCCTAAAGCTTAAAACAACTGCAGTTGTTACATTACAGGTGTAGTCTCTTATCTATTAAATAATTTGGTCTGACAAATATTAAGTACACAGATGAGAGGTGGAATAGCTGCCTTCTATCGATGTGCTAAAAATGTGAAGTTATCTTGGCAAAGTAAAATATCACTTATTTATGATCATTGATTTTTTTAAATTTTATTTCATGTCCATCCCTGCCTGCCCTCCAGGCACACCGTGCGGTGCTGGCAGCCAGCAGCTCCTACTTCCGCGACCTGTTTAACGCCGGGGGGAAGAGCTCTGTGGTGGAGCTGCCCCCCGCCGTGCAGCCCCAGAGCTTCCAGCAGATCCTGGCCTTCTGCTACACGGGACGCCTCAGTATGAATGTCGGAGACCAGTTCCTCCTCATGTACACAGCCGGCTTCCTCCAGATTCAGCAGATCATGGAGAAGGGCACAGAGTTCTTCCTCAAGGTAACGGCTGTGGAAGATAAAGGGGTGGATTACTCCTGTGGTTCTCAAAAATGTTGAGCCAAGCCATGACAGCACAACATAAAGCATGAATCTATAAATGTATAAAAGGCCATGAACATCATGGTTTGTGAACCACTGGATTAGTTGATAAATGGGGATTTATTTGGGGGTGATGGGATGGAGACTTATTTCATATGGATGGGTATTTGTGTGTAGGTAAACGGATACTAGCTCTGCAAAAAAGCATTTGACAAGGTCTGTATGGAAAATGAACTCCGTTGATCCAACATCATTTTGGTAATTTTGTTCTTCAGATCAAATCAATTCACTGGCAATTATAGACAAAGCACTGTCTAGATTTGCACAAAGGATGGTAAGCATGAATTGAGGGATTAATAGAGTATTGACTGCATTTTGTTTATCAACCAATGTGTAACTACCCTTTGTGTTAATAACTTTTTCTTTTATTATAATCAACAAATTATGGTAAAGGTATTGTGTCTCTATAAGTATAACATTTGGCTTTTTAAACATAGAATTCCTTGTGTCGCTTCATTCCTCCAGGTTTCATCCCCTAGCTGTGACTCCCAGGGGCTCCACACTGAAGAAACCCCTCCCTCCGAGCCTCAGAGCCCTGTCACTCAAACAGTGGGTGGAGGCGGAGTCGGGGTGGTGGCCACAGCATCTGGTAGGCCCGCCTCCTGCCTGACGCCCCTCCCCTTGGTGTCCAAGGTGAAGACGGAACAGATGGCGACTACGCCTCAGCCCACCCCGCAGCCACAGCAGGTAGGCTTTTCTCAGTCCAATCAACACGTAGAGTTCATTAACATGTAAAGTTTCAAATTCAACAGGCAGTGTTTACATTTCTTTTCTCTGGGCCATGTGGTTTAATACACTGGACACAAAGAACAAACTGCAGATTTGATACAAGTAGAATTCGAAAGCATGATTTGTGAACAACACCAGTAATGTGATTTATTGATCATAAAATGCACAGCTGTGTCATTTTGACCCAGATTGTGTATTTAAAGAATAAGTCATATTCTACCGGGTGTACTTGCTAAAAAGTTAGCAAAACAATGATTTGCCACCTTTTGCAATGGCATTTTACATGATGTTCTCTCCCATACAGAGAGAAAAACGTATTGGGGAAAGGTGGCACGTTGCACATACAAAACTAGTAAGCTCAAAGTACTTTCTAAACTCCCTTTTACTGCGCAGAGGAAAATGTCTCCAATTTGGTTTTTAAGTCTGTTGGCAGTGACGTTGGATAGCTGAGGAAGTATCGTACACTGGCTTGTCAACTGTCGAATGTGCTTTTATGTAACAAAGATAGCTTGTGCAACCTTCACTTGAATCCTCCACACAAACAAAGACAAAAAGAAATGGGGGGGGGGGAAAGCTTCATGTTTAGGCACAATGCCATTTGTTTTCATTCAGTGCTGGCATGGCCTTGCATGGCTCATATCAGCCTTAATACATGCTTCTCTCTGGCTTTGTGTTTATGGGAGACAGCATTGCATCTTACTTAGTTTCCTCTTTACATAAATGGGGTTACCGCTAAAACCAAACCAACATCTTTGATTTACTGCAGTTAAAATTGTGTATGTAAACCAACATCTACACCCTCTTAATAGGTGGGGGTTCCTGTTTAGGACCAATATGCAACATCTGTAGAAAGAAACAACCTGCAGCAAATTGATTTTAACTAGGGATGCACCGATTGCATTTTTCTTGGCCAATTCCGAGTACTAGTTTTTTTTTCAAAATCCTGACGAGCCGGTTCCGCTCTTAGCCTGTTCCGATTTTCATAGTTAAGCTATCACAATTTATTTGATGGCTCTAGCTCGTTTAGATGCAGAGATATTTAGTTTTAAATGTACTCATTAAGCGTGGCCAACACTCGTGTTCGCCACCTTTTTTAAACTTTTACAAGGTAGCGTCCATTTAACAGGAAGGATTGTTAAAAATAGGCTGTGTACTCTTACTCTTTTCAGTGAGATGAACAATATTATGCCAATAGTTTTGTTCTCAGTGTTGTATTTAAAAACATATTGACGCTCAAAGTTCGAATGTCCAATATGAAACCAATTTTACCCGAGTATGGGTAACCTGTTCTTTACATGTCTTGCAAACTGCAAATTTAATGTCTTTCTCGGACACTGAAGAATTTCCCCAACGCAGACATGTTTCACGTCAGTGAGAACTAGCTAGTTACAGTCCTAGCCTACTGAGCTAGAAGAAGAAGTAATTTACTCGGCGGGTGAACGATTGGCGTTCAGCGCCGATCAAGGTGAAAATAGTCAGAATCCGGTCTCTGCCTGGTCAATCGGTGCACCCCTAATTTTATTTGTGATGAAAACATGTATTTTGATTTAGGTCATCATCTGTGCTGGTTTGTCTCTTGGAATACTCAGGAATAAAATATGAAAAATTTGACATGCGCTGAATGCAGGATTTTCTAAGTTAAATATTATCATACATTGTTTACACTGTAAAATACATACTCAGAAAAATTAAACAAGTATTTAGTATTGGTATATTAATATAATGTAGATTGCTCGGTGAGAGATCCTCTTCATGGTATCATATGTTATCCTTGAGAAGCTATTGAATTCTGCTATTGGCTGATTTGAAATACGTCATGTCAAAAAGACATTGTTGCATCATCATGCTTGCGGGGTTTTGAAAACTGCCCCTCTAACCCTGCTATGTGAGTGCGGGAGGGGATTGTGTTGGCGTGTCTCAGCTCCCCTCTGCCTATTTCTTCTTTATTATTTTCTAGTCTTGTTTTTCTTTATTATTATTTTGATCTCCTTACTGGATGTACTCCTGCTAGAGGTCTAGTTATTCTTTAACAGACCAGTAAACACTCAAAAGTACTTGTCAAGAGAACTAATAATTTGAATTAAAGACAAAATAATGATGATGATAATAATAAATGCAGTAGTGTTTTAGCCTTATATGACCTTTCCTATATATGTGTGCATTCACAATATAAAATAGGGAATCTGAATCACTTTCTAACTGTCCTGTTGGTGTCATTACTGTAGATGAATGGGCTGTCTCCTCTTTTCTCCTCAGCAGGAGGCGTCTCCTTACTCGGTCGTCTGCACCCCCGTGGCCAAGCGCCTCTGGGAGGGGAGCAGCCGCGACGGAGGAGGGGGGTCCGGAGGAGGAGGGGGAGGTGGGATGAGGAAGGCGGCTCGCTACTCCTCATCCGCCACTACCCAGGATCCCTCGGGGCGCGGCAGTTCGGCCATTCAGGGGGGCAGCGTGGTTTCGGTGGGAGGCGGGATTAACAGCAATCACAACAACAACAACAACAACAACAACGGCGGGACGCCCGGGGCCACCAGCCCGGCCACGCTGAGCATGTACACCAGCGACTCGCCCATAAGCTACCACGACGATGAGGAGGAGGACGACATGACGGACGAGAGCGCGGAGGAGCAGTACAGACAGATCTGCAACATGTACACCATGTACAGCATGCTGAACGTGGGGGCTGCAGGTGAGCCTCCATCCTCACTCAGCCGCTGGTAATAGATGTCTTAGTTTTAGGCCTCCTTCACACCAAGGCAACAACCTGGGAAAGGCCTGCTTTTTGCCTTTTTGATGTGTAAGGGTCAAGCCCCTGGTTCGTGACCCAGCTTCAACCTAGCTGGACCCGGACGACACTGCTCGGCATTTAGTATGAAAAGAGAGTGATGCTTTACATGGCAGGCTTTCATACATGGTAATGCCTGTAAAGGACTGAGTAATATACAGGGAAAATCATGAAAGTCTCTAGTAATAAGCGCCATAAGAGTACCTTCAGCTGCTGGTATATTACTGTGTAATTACCTAATTACTACATATTGCTCAATAATTACTATGTAATTGCGTTAATTTAAGAAATGCAGGGTTTGATAAAGTAACCTTGTTGGTTATGATCACAAATATGATTGACAATTGTACAATCAAGAGGTACATTACAGCCCAGAGAATAATACATGAAAGCCAAAGGCACTTATTTCCAATGGGTTACTTTGTAGATTGTAAAGTAATGTTCCGGAGACAGCGTGTCGCTGCGCTCACCGTGGTAACCGAGGGGCGTGGGGAGAGGGGGGGAGGGTGCATGCATGTTTGCATGTGTGTAGGAGCTGTATGAGCATGACTAATTTACCAAGTGCTGCCCGGCAGCCAGTGACCGCCTATCACTTTATGCTTTCATTGGGTGACTGACTAAATAGAGGTAATCCATAGTCATGGAATGCCTGACCAGTGTCTTCTGCATGTCCGCCATGTTGAGTCTCCAAACAAAATGTCAACTTTTAACTAAATAGCCAAAATGGAACAACCAATCTTTATGGTGACAGCCCCAATTCAGCAGTGACCCATATGAAACTGAAGTTGCGAATCCAGTTCTGGTGGGAACAGCGTCAAGAAACCTATCTCTCACATCTGATTAAATATGAAAAAAGCAGTTTCATAAATCCTTTTAATCCTGCAGTTTTGGGTTCGTTTTGTGGGGGTGAAATTATACAGTATATTCGCAATAAAACAAATGACACACAATAACACAAATCTTTATTTCAACACTTTTATGTCAACCAGAAATTTTGAACGGAAAACAATACTAAGGCCAATATTGAAATAATGTTAGCCTATTGATTTTTTTTTTTTTCTATTTCTGAAGGATCACAATTCAACACTTGCATTGCTGTCAGAAAAGTGGAATAAATCAGCTGCTGGAGGTTTAAACTGACAAATAATGTGCCAACAAGTATTTTACAAGGTTTTATCCTCATCACAACAGGGAAGGAGACAGAATTTTAGCACACCTTGAGTGAAAACCACAAAACCAACACAGCCAAGCAATTAAGTTTCTTCACCCCTTATTTCTTCGACAGTTTCACCTAATTCTCACATCAAGCCAACTATGAGCTGAAAGTGATGGGGTTGCTCACACTAAAGGGTGACAATACTGACTTTAACATTCAGCTTTTGACTATGGGATGGTGGGGTGCTATAAAGAAAATCTTTCCAAACATGGATTTAATTAGGTAAATAAGCACTCACCTTGTTATTCGTACTTGGTTTCTGTGGAAATAACACCTTACCATGTCACCATGCAGACAATGCTGAAATGTTGTAAATTCTTGGAAGTGTGGAAGATGAAGAAAAAAATATCACATCTACTGGCAGCCTCTGTTCAACTTTAAGTCCTAGTTAAAAAATTAGAGCCTGCATTTCCAGCTACCACAAAGCCAACGCAAAGAACTTCAACTGGTGCACTGGTCTTAACAGACCTTGCTGGAAGTGGTGGCATAATTTGTTTTGCCTGCTTATTACTACCAAATAATATACAGCTCTGGAAAACATTATAAAAATAAATATTAAAAATGTATATAAATACAATTTTATAAATAGTAAAACCAGAGAAACCGTGCTGTGGTCTATTTTTTCCAGAGCTGTATATAAAAAAAAAATCTTGACACTATTAAATGTGTGTTGTTGTGAATGCCCTTGTTCAGTAGTGTTGACTTTCTTCTGGCACAACATAGGTTTAAGATAACTATAACGAATAAATAGCTGCACGGTTAAACTCAACTGACAAAGATGTGTCCTTAAACATCAATGACACGATACCATCACATTTATCTCACTGTTTTCTCACCTCAAATGCAGAATGACTGGATATTCTAGTTTACGACCAAGCAGAGACAAACACGCTGGTGTGCTTTTTGAAGAGAGGATTAGACACACGGCACATTATACTATACAGTCTGAATTATTGGTGCACAGTTCTCCACCTTTGTGCTTGACTTTGCGAGAAGGTTGTGGAAACAAAACACTAGTAGTATTAATAATTCATCGACTTTCTCTCACACCCCATCATGTTCCAGTGGCTGGGGAGCGCGTGGAGGCCCTGCCGGACCTCGCAGCAGAGTCGGGCAGCGGGCGCGGAGGGCGGGGCAGCCGCTCGCGCCAGGACCTGGCCTCACTGCCCGCCGAGCTCATTAGCCAGATTGGGAACCGCTGCCACCCCAAACTGTACGAGGAGGGCGACCCAGCCGAGAAGCTGGAGCTGGTCACGGGAACCTGCGTCTTCATCTCCCGCGCCCAGCTCATGAACTGTCACGTCAGTGCTGGCACTCGACACAAAGTGCTGCTCAGACGCCTTCTGGCCGCCTTCTTCGACAGGTCAGACCCCAACCCTTTACATTGTCTAAATAGTGGATAATCGATAGTGAACACCAATAATTATAGTTATTTTAGCCCGTTTTGTAATACAAAAGGAAAGTAACCTTTAAGCTACAGCAGGACAAATGTAACTTTGTTAATTTTTTGTTGACTGGTGTTTGTTGGACGTAACTATGTACGCTATCCTTTGGTAGTTTGTGTAGTCAGGTGGATGAGTTGATTTGCAGGAACAGAGCCACTCGATTGGTGTGGAGGTGGTTTGGTTTTGATTTTTGTCACAGACATTAATATTGTTACTGCCAAAAAAGCTGTATGACTTGAAGGCCATATTAAGCATGTTTGTACTTATTCCTAAAGTTGTTGCAAACCACAGACTAGAAGCTAAATTGTTTTCTTTCTTGGCATTCATCTTGGTATTTCTAGGCTCCAGCTTAAGGGACCTTGAGGCATGTTAGATTTTTCAATTTATTGTCCACTCAGCATTTTACAGTTTTGTCTGTTGACAGCGGGGTCTGTCAGAAATAATGAATAAGTCCACATAGCCCTGCATGGTTAACCTCATGATAGGCTAGCAAGAATACTAAACAGATGTTTAGCGTTGGTTCACTAACCATCTAAAGACTAGCGGTAAACAAGTTTCCATGCATGTACCCTGGTTATTTCTTGTATGTTACTGCAAATGGTGAGGAATTTTTGGGCAGTGTACCATGTTTCTCACTGCCAGAGTAAAGCTTGCGTCTACCAAGTTTGGTGTCAACCAAGTTTTAAATGTAAGCACAGACTGCAATTTAGTGTGATAGAGAACATTTTCCTTTCATAAGTTAGACTTTTGTTCTTTTGATGGTATTTTATTCACCTTGTTCTGTCTATCTGTGTCCCAACCCTTGCATGTGGACGTGTCCTTTTTGAGTGCCAGTTCCCAGTGCTAAAGTGTTAGATATTCCCCTCATGCGCTGGTGTCTGTGTTGGTGCTGTTGTCTCGCAGGAGCACTCTGGCCAACAGCTGTGGAACGGGCATCCGTTCATCTACCAACGACCCCAGCCGTAAACCCCTGGACAACAGAGTACTGCATGCTGTCAAGTGTACGTCTTTCTCTCACACTCACTCACACACACACACACTGTTTCACTGACAGCTACCGGAAGAGTAGCCGGTCGCATCATAAATGGGTTGCTCATTTTCTCTTCTCCCCCCTCCCCCTCTCCCAGTCTACTGCCAGAACTTTGCCCCTAGCTTCAAGGAGAGTGAGATGAATGCCATAGCGGCTGACATGTGTACCAACGCCCGGCGTGTCGTGCGTAAGAGCTGGATCCCCAAGCTGAAGCTGCTGATGGCGGAGGGCGACGCCTACTCCGCCTTCCTCGCCGACAGCGTCAAGATGGAAGCCGACGCCCTGGGGGCGGAGCACGGCTTTGATCCCGCCTCTCTAGAAGCAGCAGCGACGGCAGCAAATAGCGAGGCGGGGGGCGGGGCCGTGGCGGACGGTCTCCAGGGGGCAGGAGCGGATGGCAGCACTTTGTTTTGAGTGAGTGGTTGGACAGACAGACGGATGGATTGACAGATGAATTGAGGGAGGGAGGGAGGGAAGGAAGGAAGGAGGAAGAGGGCATTTCTCTAGAGCGATAGCTGAAGAACTGCGGCCATGTTGTCGTCACTTCTCCCCCAGCCGTGTTGTTTGGGGAACTTTTTTTATTATTGCTTTTGTTTGTTTTTGCTTCATGTTTTGGTCACATATGCTTTCTTTTAATTTTTCTTTTTACCTGCTTCGATACTTTATTTCTCATTTCTTCTCTATCTCTCTATGGCCAGGGCCTTGTACAGAGCCTTGCCCTGGCCCATGACAAATGCAGAGGGGTTGCGTGGAAGTTAGAGAGCCCCCATCCATTTGCTTTGCTTCCACCTTTTGGTGACTGTTGGTTGTGACTTTTTTTTATTTTTATATATATATATTGTTTACTTGTCACTAAGGCCCCATTCCTCTTCATAGTCAATTCACACACATTCCCTGAAGGGGTGGGGTCAGGTGTGGTGTGGGTCACTGATACTATCCACTTTGATTTTGAATGTATGCATGGTGAAGTTAGCGCTGGTTGTATTGAGGATGAGTGTTTTTTACCAAGACGCTAGATTTCTGCCTGACTCATGGCTGTGTTGGGTGGAGGGGTGGAGATGTTCTAAGTATATATGTATCTTGGCATGGTTCCTGGACCCAAATCCCCCTACCGTTGACCCAAACAGCTGTGGGAAGGGAGCAGTCAACTTCCAAGTGCCGGTGAATTTATTTCACCTACCGGCCACTTTGGCAGATAACCAGCTATTGTTATAATTTTATGGATTAGGTTTTTTTACTGTCCTAATCCATTATAAATCCCTACATGGCTGGTTAAATCAAATTTAAAATAGGTTGGCATCCAGCACCTTTACCCAGTGCCCCACCCCTCCATCCCTCAACCCAACCTAAAAAAAAAGGAAAAGTTTTGATTCTTTTAGTTTTTACTTCTTTTTTAAAGTTTTTTTTTTAATTTTTTGTTCGTTTGTTTTTTTTAAACGTTTATGTTTTTTGCCAAGGCTCCTAAGGGAGAAGAAATTTGTTACAGATGATTGTCAAAGAATTTGCGAGCGGCACAGTTTCGCGAGTGATAAATGCACTGTGTTTTTCTTCATGCGGTATGAGTACAATCGAACCATGTTTTTGTATGTATCAGAAAGAGAAATCGGGGAGGGGTAGATTTAATAAGTAAAAAAAAAAACACAACAACTTAAATCCAGTTAATATCTACTCGCTTACAGAAACCTAAATCAACCTCACAACTTTCCGGACTAATGTTTCTGCCTGTCAGGTAGTTTATTAATGTACGCGTGTGTGTGTTTGGGGGGGGGGGGGGTGTTACTTTTCATTTTACTAAATTTATTAATCGCCTAGGCCTCAAGCATCAGAAGAGCCCCCGGGGATCTGCTAGTTAGGATGCATGCTTGCCTGGCATGGACAAAGGTGCTACTTCAGGCACTAGTACACAGAATAGGTCTGTGTGTATGTGTGCGTCATGTGTCCTGTGGCAGAGAGAGGGAGGCCAGACGGCGTGCTTTCACACATACTTTGTGAACTCATTCATCCAATGCAGCAGCACATGCACACGTACACAGTATCATGCTTAGCACTGTGAACCGTTCAGCTAGCAGTGCACAAAGCGGTGCTCAGCGTAGTTCATGTGGAATTACACCAAAATGTCCTCTCACTGATATGCCGGTCGTGTTGTGACTTCTCAATTCAAGATCATGTCAAATGTGACAATGAAGTGTTTGAAATGGCTTTTAGACCTTCATATTGCCATGTCTTTGTTAGGCGTTTATACAATTAAGAGAATAGAAATGTATACACATGACAATCTAATCCTATATAATTTAGCATTTTGGTGGAATTTCGCTTAAAATCTGGCACTGCTGAAGGCCTGCTAGGGTATGGATGAGGATCTTTTTATCTCGTTAGTCTCATCTGCCCCTCTGTTGGGTGATTGACATAACGGGTCTCCCGTTTCACCGAGCAGCCATGACACCTCCGCTATCCCACAATGCAGCTGAAACACTGTGATCTACCAAATCCTGAAATGGGGGCTTCGCTATTGCCAAGCTTGACTTCAGATGAATTTTACCTATTAGTTGGTACAGTTAAGCGGCAAAGAGGAGGACTTCGGAAAGACAGATTTTCCGAAGTCAGAGTTCTTCCGCGAGTTTGTGGCGATCCAGAGATAGAGATTGTGTAGAAAACCTTTTCCTACGGAGGGGTTTGTTTTCAGTTATTTTTATAAAATGCGGCCTGCTTGTAGTTTACACGTGGTGACCCCTTAAGCGCCTTGTTGTCAACGCTACATTGGAAGTGGGCGGAGTCTGTTTGTGAGTCTGTCTGTTTAACGCCACTTCAGGTCTATCTATAAGTTCAGACTTGCATGTGTCAGTATGTCAGGATCTCTCCTTCACTCTCTTTTACTCTTTTTGTTAAAAGCCTTTTTCAATTCCTTAAACCAAACCCAGAGACTAGCCCAATTTTGGATTCTGACTGTATAATACTCTCTCCCTGGCAACAAACCAAAAAGTTGTATGCCATTATCTGTGTTGAAATGACCAACCTTTTTAGATCATGGTTACAAAAATTGTCTTCTTTACAGGACCTGATAAATTTGATAAATAGTTTTTATATATATATATATATATATATATATATAAAAATAGAAACCTCGTACGTTGAAGAAGGTGGTCCAAGAGTGCTGGTCCCTAGGTCAGACCCAATAGGCAGTACACTGACAGGGCTGTGTGTTGTGGTGCTTCATTGTATTGCTGTGTCGGCATGTGTAAGAGGAAGGTGGTGGTGTTTTGTTTCGTTTTAATCCAGCCCAGCCCCCCTCCCATGACTAAGTATGCGGTACGATGAGATTAACCAAGTTCTGTAGGCGAGGGCAGAGGGAGGAGGTGGCAAAGTGTCAGAGAAGAATAGACATTTGTTTGTTTTTGTTTGTTATTTACGTGCGTTGTGTAAAACTGCCGCCTTTAGGCAACAAATAAAGGAGTCGATGCCTAAGAGAAAGACAGAGAGAATGGAGAGAAGGACGGTCTTTAGTCTCCCAAGAGAGCAGGGAGGAATGAAGGGAGGGGGGGTGAATGGGACGCTTGGATGATTCAGTTTGAATGCATGCATGCGTGCTGTTGTGCGTGTGTGGGCTTGGGTACTCTTGGTGTGTTAGTGTGTGTGTGTGTGTGTGTGTGTTTATGTATGTGCCTATCCCCCCCACTTCCCCTCCATTGCCATTTATGGAGTCATGCATGTTAATGTCTGCCTCCTTACAGCGAGAGCTTTTGACAGCAGCACTGAAGGGAGTGTGTGTGTGTGTGTGTGTGTGTTTAATGCGCATGTCTGTGCCAGGCTGGGTCTGTCTGTCTGGATCTATGTGCTGCATACGTGTGTGTGTGTGTGTGTGTGTCTGCCTCAACTGCGCATGCCTTTCGCTGTGTGTGGGTGGTTTGGTTGCTTAGCTCTGCAAGCTCTGTGTATACAGTATAGATGTGTGTGTGTGTGTGTGTGTGAGGAATGACTGTCTGAGGCAGACAAAAACAAACAGCCACACATCTAAACCTCTGCACACATACCACCCACTCTCACACGCACATACAGAGTCTTGTGCAGAGTCACATATCCATGGCGATGGGACGCGAGCAGCCAGCCCACAGATGAGGCGCTGCAGGCGCGGTCAGCGTGCAGCCATATTGCAGAGTGCCCCACACACACACACACACACACACACACACACACACACACACACATACACCACCCCGCGTCACCCCACCAATCGGCTGCGCCCTCGCCCTCCGCACGCCCTACATGTGAGTGCGAGAGCGAAGAAGGGGCCCGAACGCCCCAAACAGCTGCTTGTCCCCACGTCCCTGTGTGGGACACACTGGCACAACTATTGCTTTTTCCCCTTTCCCCTAACAATTTCTTTACCTTGATTGGGGGGGGGGGGGGGGGGGGGGGGGGGGGGGGGGGGGGGGGGGGGGGGGGGGGGGGGGGGGGGGGGGGGGG
>JAODLI010007552.1:0-27378 GCA_027575585.1 Percopsis omiscomaycus | reverse complement strand
ATGGTGCTATTACATGGAGCAGATAGGGGTTAGGCATCTTGCTCAAGGATACTTACAGGTAGGCCAACTCTGGGGCTTGACCTTCCGACTGGGAGTCCAACACCTAGACCATTAACTATCCTGCCCCCCTTTAATTGCAGATTGCTTGAACACAGTATTCAATTGAAATAATTGCTATGGAATAGTAACTCATTATGTTTAATAGAATTATGTCTGTGCTCCTACATTTCTTTTAACTTGGGGGCACGAGTGCTCTCTGAAAAAAAAAGTAAGTGTATAGCCCTGAGCCTGAGTGCTTTAGGGGAGGAGTAGAGGAATACAAGCCACTCTTTACTCAAGTGTGACAGGGGCATGAACTCTGAATTTCAAACCAAAGCAACAAGCCGTTTTAAACCACAAGGGTAATTCCAACCAATCGAGGGCTGTCTCTTTTCATTATTAGGTTTCACTTCTTTCTGCTGTTTTCCAATGCAGTGACTGTTCTTGTCCTTGCAGTTGCAGCTCCTGCAAGGCGTTCCCTGAGCCGGCACGGAGCCAAGAAAAAGGCTGGGGAGAAGGTAGACCAGCTCATCTTTGACCTGGAGGCTCACAGCAGCAAGGAGCTCAGACACTTCAAGTTCCTCTCTGTCTCCTTCATGGCACAGCTGCTGTCCTCTGCTAGCTTCATAGGAAAGGTATGCTGGCTTCTTCCATACAGCATTGGTTGTTAACATGGTCACGATGCAACCATCTCAATTTCCTGTTGTAGGTATAAATGGGGAGTAGTGAGTAAAATATAATTATTCTGCTTTTAGTTAATGTCACAATCTGTTTCGCGTCTCAAGTGAGTATCCCCTCCAGTTAACACAGTTCAATCCTGGTCAAAGAAATAACTGGGCCCATCCCCATCCAGCTAAGTAGTTTAGTTGAGCATAAGGGCAAAAAGTGTTTAAATCGAATTGCTCCTTTTGGCCCTTCTATTACCATAAATGGTGTTAGATGGAGGGGATCCATACGAATCTAGAGAGCAAAATGAGGCAAGTTAGGACACAGTTGTGTATGAAAGCTATGATAAAGTTGTGTGTATATAATAAGACATAATAATTCTCTATTATTGTTTCAGGTTGCGGACAGCGGCGACGTCGTGGATGAATCTCTTCAGTCGCTGCAGCAAAGGTCCGTTTTTGTTCAGACTAACAAGTTGGCGAGGGAACCAGGATTTAAGGTTTTATTGCAGTATGTGAGAATATTTTCTTGTGTTACCCATGTTCAGCCTTTTGGAGGAGATCCTGCGATACATCTACAGCGTGGCTCGCTGTGTTGAGGAGGACGCAGACAAGCCTACTGCAAAGTTCTGGAGAGCCCTGTTAAACAAGGCCTACGATGTACTGGACAAGGTATGTCGGTTATATAACGCACACATTATGTAGACGCATGCTGTGCTGTTTAATGTGTACTGAACACGCAGATCATTGGTATTAGAGCGCCATCTCGTCCATTATTACCTTTGTGTTCTGTCAACAAGGTGAATGCATTGCTGCCCACGGATACCTTCATCGTAGTCATGAAAGGACTGATGGTCAATCAGCTCCCATCAGTAAGGAGAAAGGCCATAGAACTGCTGAATAACAAGTTGCAGCATGCAACACAGTGGGAGGAGCAACAGGTACACACGCCTTTGTATTGTACTTTTATTTTTATTAATGATATTTGATGTGTGCCGTACATGGCAAAGCATTCCCACGTTCAGAAGCATTCATTTAATGTTTTGGTGCGTCCATGTCAGGTCACCGTTCTTTTACAACTAACCAACGATCTGCTGAGCATTGTGGGTAAAGGCCCGTGCAAGGCCAGGGAGGACTCTGCCGAGGAGGAGGAGGAGCAGGCTATCAACCGTCAGACCGCTCTCTACAGCCTCAAGCTGCTCTGCCGCAGCTTTGGCCCCAACCACAAGGAGCACTTTGTGCCCGTCCTGGCACGTGCCGTGGACATCGTCTTGTCTCCAGAGGAGGAGAAGAACGTGATGGGCAGTGCTCTGCTCTGCATCGCCGAGGTGACTAGCACCATTAAAGCTATGGCTATCCCCCAGCTTCCCAGGTGAGAATGAAAGAAATACCTTTTTATGTGGATAGAGGATTTGTACAATATTATGTCACAAAGTGGGTTTTATTTTTGTGTTGTTTTTTATTCCCTCCTAATTTAAAAGGGGATAATCTATTTTAGGCTTTAAAGTCAGTTAGTTTTACCTTCTTTTTTTTTGATTAATCAAAATATCAAATATCAAAATTTTTAGCTGTTAATCTACAGTTCAAATTCATTGGGGAACATGTGTTGACCAGTGTGGGTTTTAACTGCCTGTTCTGTCGTCTAGGCTGATGCCAGCGGTGCTGTACACCCTGACAGAGAGAAAAGACCTGTTGAGCAACGAAATCTACCTGCTCAGTGCTGTCACGGCCCTCCAGCGAGTCGCCGAGGCCCTGCCACATTTCATCAGCCCCTACCTCCAGGACACCACCTTACAAGTACGCACCAGAATAAGGCCACATACATGTACTCGGCAAAGTGTTAAAGCTCCCCTATTGTAAAATGACAGTTTTTCCAGTTGTGTTGTCTGAAGGGACATAAAAGAGCTGGACTAATCTTCAGAGTAAATTCTAGTGTAAAACAAGCCAGTCAGATTTGGCCCTGGTGTTGCCATCATTTCTAGATTGTAACCAATCATCTCTGAAAAATCCTCCCAATCCCAGTCAGACAGTATATTACAGTTACAGGATGTTAAACAAAAGCGACACACCAACTAAAACTGAATGTTAAGCTTGAAGGGAGGTAAGTCTGTCCAAAATTACTTTAAAGTTGCACTACCTAACATGGGGTATTCCTTGGTTGACCATTAGATGCCAGCACATGTAGGTAAAATCACCCCAACCCTTTCTGCACCCATTCATTCTTACATGCAGCTATCACGGCTGCTGAACCAAAGCGAAAACTCAGCTGTTCACTGTTTTTGCGTTACACTGTTTTAAACATTTGTAGAATGTATAAATGTTAGGTAATGCAGCTTTAACAACTTTATTGTGATGTAGTCAGTACAGTATTGGAATTCAAAATGTCCACATTTTTGTAGTGGTGTTAAACGCTATAGAAACCTCAAGATTAGTGTTTACTTTATTGTGATGAATGTGTCTCCACCTCTCTTCTTCTTCAGGTGTGTCGGCTAACACAGTTAGCGGAGGTCTCCTCCACTTCCCCCCAGCTGTCTTTGCGCCTTGCCTCCCTGCGGAAGACCCTAGCCACCAAAGTGCCCCCCAGGGTCCTACTGCCCACTGTCACCAAGTGCTACAACAGCCTGGTCACAAACAAGCAGGTGGATATTGTTGGAAATGAACATGGTAGCCAATTTGTGAAATGTTTTTCCTCCATGTTAGTGTGCAGAAAGGACAAAAGGCCCAGTTGGGAGAACAGTCATGTTGGCTTTATTTATATAGCACTTTAAAGCACAAACTATTTAAGTAAGTAAAAGTGTAACCGCATTAGATTGACCAGAAAATGTAAACGCCTTCCCACAGAGTCAGCTTGGTCCTCTGATGAGCCTTTTGAAGGAACACATCTGTCACATGGAGAAGGAGACGCTCAACTCCCATCAAACAGAGTTGACCTCCTTCTTCCTCACAGCCTTGGACTTCCGCGCCCAGCACTGCCAGGTCTGTTAGACGTTCATTGGTTCATTGGACCGCTCATTGGTGTCTAAGGTTGATGTGTTAAAGCTGAAGCTAATTGAAGGATCAACCCTGTCTCTCGTCTTCCACAGGGTGATCTGGAGAAGACGAAAGAGATCGAAGGATCGGTGATTGACTGTCTCCTGGCCATGGTGATGAAACTGTCTGAAGTCACCTTCAGACCGCTGTTCTTCAAGGTACGGACCCAGACACTGTTAACCTAAAAATCATGTCAACTTCAACCATGGCTTGGATTCAAGGGATCTATTTATTTTTTTTCCTTCTTGCAGTTGTTTGACTGGAGTAAAACAGAAACGCAGGACAAGCAGCGGCTGTTGACCTTCTACCGGCTGGCCGACTGCATCGCTGACCGCCTCAGGGGGCTGTTTGTCCTGTTCGCTGGAAACCTTGTGAAACCGTTCGCTGACCTCCTCAAACAGACCAACGTCTCCAAGACTGGTTGTTATAATAAATGCCACATATACCTGAAACATACAATCATAAGAATCTTTGATTGGTGAACGTTGCAGTCCAAAATCATTAGTTGGAGACAACAAATGTCTATGTATGTCTCTTATTTTCATTGTCCTAATTGTCTTGCCGTCCTCCTCCAGACAAGGCCCTGTTTGACTCTGAGGACGGCGAGGAGAAGAGCTGCCTGTTGCTCCAGTACATCCTAGACTGCATGTACAAGATCTTCCTGTACGACACGCAGCACTTCCTCAGCAAGGAGAGAGCAGACGCTCTCCTGGGACCTCTGGTAGACCAGGTGAGAGTTTTGGTGGTGGTGGTGGTGGTGGTGGAGGGGGGGGGGGCACACTTCAACATGCTGTCAGAAGCTGAGCCCAACAGCAAATTTCTTTGTGAACCTGACCAAAGCCCTTAATTTCTCTGATGCCGTTTATTTTCTCGCTGAATGGGGGCAGGATAGTCTAGTGGTCTAGGTGTTAGACTCCCAGCCGGAAGGTTGTGGGATCAAGTCCCAGAGTCGGCTTACCTGTAAGCATCCTTGAGCAAGATGCCTACCCCCTACCTGCTCCATGTAATAGAACAATGTAATTGTAAGTCGCTTTGTATAAAAGCGTCTGCTAAATGCTGTAAATGTAAATGAATGAAACAAGTGGGTGTTGGTTATGCATTTACAGTGAACTAACAAAGCAGTTTAACTTGATCTGAATGAGGTCATTTTTAGCAGACGCTTTAGTTTAGTTTGACGCGTTGGTTAGTTAGTTAGTAACTTGTGTCTGGCGTCAATCCTTCAGCTGGAGAACACCCTGGGAGGAGACGAGGTCTATCGGACCAGGGTCACCAAGCACCTGGTGCCCTGCGCAGCCCAGTTCGCCGTGGCGATGGCTGATGACACGCAGTGGAAGACCCTCAACTACCAGATCCTGCTCAAGACCAGACACGCCTCATCAAAGGTAGGCGTTATAATGCACACACAATTGGGTTGGGTATTGGCAAGGACCTCGCGATACATGGGTCACGAGACGATGCGTATCACAATACATTGGGGAATGCTACATTTTGTGATACATTGCAATAATCCTAATCACATTTTTAAATGGAGCTGAAAATACAACTTGCTGTGTACCATCTGGGTAGTCCTATATGAACATCACGGCTGACAAATTGAGTGAAAACTATTTAATTCAAAATTTACATTGCAATTCATTAGAACAATATTTGCATTACACATTGTTCTAAATCTGTTTAAAACATGAATAATGTTTTGATGATGGAATTATATCCTTCATCTTGTACAGTATATCTATTCCCTGTCTTGTTCTGTATATTTTTCATGTGATTAATTGAAAACAATTTTTGGGTAAAAAAAAAAAAAACACTACACTATCATGGAATAAAATATTGTGATACTCTGCTGTATCGCAATACTCTGCTGTATCGTTTTTGTTTTGTTTTTTGGCACAGCCCTAACACACAGAGGTAGTGATGGTAAACACTTCACCATCAGTGATAATGGCCTGAAGGCTGCTGATTACATGGTGGAAAATAAAATGTACTTTTTATTTTTTGTGCCTCTGTCTGCTTAGCATGTATTGTCTTGAAACGACTCATGTTGGTAAGAATTTTTCCCCTCATAATCACAGGTGCGGTTCTCCTCCCTGCTGATGTTGGTGGAGCTGGCTAGCAAGCTCAGGGAGAACTACATGGTTCTCCTGCCTGAGACCATCCCTTTCCTGGCTGAACTCATGGAAGGTGAGTAAATAGACACTATACAGCACACCCGTTTATCCTGAAGGAATCTATTTGAATGGTTCCTTACAGCTTTCGCGGCATATCACACAGGTTTTATGTTTAGTAAGCAGTCTTTGGTGTGGTTGTGAGGCACTGTTGTCGTACTGATAGTCACGTTTGTTTTATCCATTCCCTTGTGCACAGTTTAGTTGTTGTTGACTGACAGGAAGCAAATGCCTAAGCTGTTTTATTAGTGCTGTAGGGATGTTTGTTCTTAATTAGTGGATAAAAGTACACTAATGATAGACCAAGCTGTGTGTCTCTGGTGGGGTGGGGTGTGGGTGTCTGTGGAACAACAACCGTCCAACCAATGAATGGTTTGAAATGTCTTGGCTAATGAGAGACCAGAACACAGTGGAAAATAGTTTATTTCTCAAATACACACTGCAAAGCAGCAGCCATAAATGTTAATGACATGCTTGGTCGTAGTGCACACTAGACTCCGTAGACACAAGACAATCAACAAGATGTATGCAAATAACAATTGTAATGATGGAAATTCAAATAGTTGCGTAGTGAGTGAAAGCCATTTTTATTGGCAGCCACTGTAGTTTTCCATCTCAGTTACAGCATTTAGCACAATTGTAATGATGGAAATTCAAATAGTTGCGTAGTGAGTGTAAGCCATTTTTATTGGCAGCCACTGTAGTTTTCCATCTCAGTTACAGTTACAGCATTTAGTAAGTAAGTCGCTTTTATCCAAAGCGACTTACAATTACATTGTTCTATTTATTACATGGAGCAGGTAGGGGTTAGGCATCTTGCTCAAGGATGCTTACAGGTAGGCCGACTCTGGGGCTTGAACCCACGACCTTCCGGCTGGGAGTCCAACACCCAGACCAGTAGACTATCCTGCCCCCTTAGTGATGTGAGTTATTCAGGACAAACTCGTCACTTAACAAACTAAACATTTTTGTTTTGTAACTCCTATTGCCTGCAAAGAGTCAAAATACGTGTCACATTTGCTGTGGAGCAAATATCGAGCATTCTTGTATCATAAGCTTAGTTACATTTTAAGGGAATTAATTATTTTGGTGTGCAGTCACGACGACGTTTGATAAATCTGTAGTATCCTTCTCGTGTGGGTGGAGTTTGGAGACTTGTCTCTGGTCAACTAGAATAGGCTTGGCAGCCTTGTTAATGTGATTAGGGTGAATCAGGGTAAGCTTCCTGATATTTATTATAGCCAGGTGCCCATGCCATCTTGGACTGTCCTGATCAACCCTTCTGGCAGCCCTTTCACTCTATCTGATGCTACAAAAGTCATGTTTTGTACAAGCTGAATGACTTTGCACACTTGGTTTTAGGTCTAGATCTTTTGCACAATTTTAGATGATCCTTGGCAAATATTTGGTGCTACCTTTTAGACTTATACAGGGTTCCCACGCGTCCTGGAAAACAGTTGACCAATTTCCCAGTCATGGAAAACACAAGAGGAAAAAGTAAAATGTCCTGGAAAATTATTTTCCTTTAGCTGAGAATGAACTACTAGGCTATCTATAAGAGCTCCCCAAAAAGGATAACATTGCCATCTGGAAGGGCTAAGTTATGTTCAGGATCTTATTAACATTCAAATGGTAGTTTATGGACACAAGTATTTTGAATAGGCTCCTCTCGGTTATGTTGTGGAAGCACTGTGAACACCCCCCCAAGTCACATCACATGGTAGCACAATATGCAGGTGTGTTTGCATTGTTCTATGATAAATTTGTCATAATTTCTTATAGTTATAGCCATAGACTGCCTTATAAATCAGACTTCCAGAGCGAGGAACACATTAGTATATGGCGCGAATCCCTTTGTCATACCAGCTAGATCATCACTGAAAATGTCCTGGAAAACGATCTCTAGAAAAGAATGGGAGCCCTGTTATATGATGCTGGTATGACGTAATGTAGAACGCGATGTTATGTAATTGATTGTATGTGTTTGTACACGGTAGTTCACAATTGTAAGCCCGCTTCTGCTCTCTCTTCTAGATGAGTGCGAGGAAGTGGAGCACCAAGTCCAGAAGGTCATTCAGGAGATGGAGAATATCCTGGGAGAGCCCCTGCAGAGCTACTTCTAAAACACATGTACACACACCTCTGACTGTCTTCCACCCCAGTGTGTGTAATTATTTTGAGGATATCTACTAGTTTCTTACTTAGAGATGCAGTTTGAACTTGTATCTTCTCAGAACAGTTGGAAACTACTAAAATAGTTGCTTTTCTGTTTTTTGCAATGTCATTGCATATAAGTGAATAAAGTCCTTCTTAAATATGGGGCAAAGCTCCTCACAGCAAACAGTTAATATTTTAATGTTGTATAAAATATTTACATAATGTACCTAGTGACTGTACCTGCTTCTGACATTTCTATTAAATGGTAACTCTGTGGTCCTCTTGTTGCCTATTATTCTTATATTTCAGTTATAATAAAAGCCCTTAGTAGCATAGAACCATATAGTCACCTAAGAGCAACTCTTTCACATAACATATGGTCGTTTATTTTTAATCCTCTTGTTGGGGAGGGCTGGAGGTGTGGTGGATGAACTTCCACCTGTCCCATATTGATACGGGCTTCATTTCCTAAAATCACTTTTAGTGTGTCGTCAGAAGTGCACGCCATGTGTAGTTAAAGCCTTTGCCCTAAAGAGAGAGAGAACACTAGTTTGATAGAGGACACAGGCACACTATCCTTTGCACTGTCAGCGGTCGGCTTACTGCCGTCTCCTCGTCCGTTAGGCACAATGGTTCTTCTGAGAAGGGGATTTCAGTTCGCTTGTAAAATTTCTAAACGGAATCGCCACCATCAGTCTAGCAGTGTTGGAATTGTCGGAGCGCCTTTCTCCAAGGGACAGGTGAGGATAAGAGCGCCGGTGATTTGCTGAAATTGTTCCGCTCCGAAAGAGTTTCTTTCCAAACAGTACAGTTATTTTTCGGGAAATGACAGTACTTCGGCTAAAGTAAGTATATTATTTAAACGTCGTCTAATATGGTAATTCCCATGATGTCTTAAGAGACTTAAATTGAGAAAACTAAATAATGCAAAAGACGAACACGGCACTATTAGGCCTATACTGTATACTAATACACAAATTATATGCAACCAATATCGATATGCTGACGAGAGATAATCAAAATAACAATTACGAAGCCTTACGATTCTTTACCTCTCCTGCGGACGAGTCGAAAGGGCCGTTTGTGCTATCTTGTGCAAAATAATTGAAATAACAATGGGTTATTCTGATGTAGGATTTTAATGTATCGAGCCATAAAATGAATGGGCAATTCCCTCTGTGCTGCAGCCGCGAGAAGGCGTGGAGAGAGGACCGGACCTGATCCGAGCCGCAGGATTGGTGGAGAAGCTGCAAGCGCAAGGTGACGTCAACTGCCATCCTCTAAAGCAGTGGTTGTGAAAATGCTGGGGAGCCGGGGACCAATGGTCGCGGAGAAAAATACATAGTTTTGAATCTACTTTTTTTATGTATAATATGAACGGTGTACATACAATACAAAGGAATAATTTCTTCTATAATGCACTTCTATAATGCTTATTGTAAAGCACTTATTCATCTCGTAATTGTGCAGGCTGTGCAGTGAAAGACTATGGGAACCTATGTTTTGAAGAAGTGCCCAACGATGAACCCATCGGTAAAGTGAAGAGGGTCCGAGCAGTGGGAAGTGCCAACCAAAGACTGGCAGAGGCTGTTCACAGTGTGAAGAAAGATGGACACACTTGTGTGATGCTTGGAGGAGACCACAGGTATGTGTGTATATTCATCCGGGATTTCTATGCATGCATGTGTTATTTTAACCAAAGTCCATAACAAATTGTGAATTTGTTAAATTGATTACACGTTTACCAGAAAACTGTACACATTCACATTGAGTAAAATCTCTTTTAACAATGAGTTGCCACAATCCTCTCCTTGTAGCTTCACAATTTGTAAATCATCCACTCCACTCGGGATGTGCTGTTCACAGGGCCAAGTTAAGAGATTGATTCGACCCTCAAGTGTTTATCTTAACTTTGTCCACAATGTAGTTAAATTACACAAAGCTTTAATTAATATTCTGACATGTTTATTTACATATTGTCCTAATAAAAGCAAGACCCTTCACAAAATGAAAAGATCAAAATGAACAACAAGATGGGATCTTGTGATGTGTCCAATTGTTGTGTTGTACTGTATGTTTAGCCTGGCAATAGGTTCCATCCATGGCCACGCTTCTGTCCAGAAGGAGCTGAGCATAGTGTGGGTAGATGCCCACGCAGACATCAACACACCCCTCAGCTCCCCGACGGGCAACATACATGGACAGCCCATGTCCTATCTGATCCGTGAGCTGCGCTCCAAGGTAACCAGTCCCACAGTGGCTGGGTGTCTGTCAATTTAGCTTGTTTTTAGATTGGTCTGATAGCGTTTATCCAAAGCTCATAGTATGAGCCTCATACAATGTCATACATTCCGAGCGAGAGTCAAGAGGAATCACATTCTTAACTAGGCAGTGTTTTTATACTTGCCTAATTTAGCTGCCTGTCAATGGTATCATTCAGTAATCAAAAGTTACATTCACAAGAAATTATGTTCCTGAAAAAAAGTTAGATAAGTAAGGGTTTCCTTGAAAACATAATCGTATTCGTCATGAGTTAAGAATTTTTAGACCAAAACAACTGATTAAAATCAGGCAGCTCAGATTGGTTGATGCAGTTTGTTGCAATTGTCACCCATTCTTTTTAAGCAGTTGAGGGCTTATAAAGCGTGGGTGAAATACAACAAAATATACTGATACTGTATTAAAAAAAGAGATGAGAATCCACATATTAAGCATTTACATATAAGACTCACTCGTGTTATATTGACTGCCTTGTGCCTTTAGATTCCTGTACTGCCAAACTTTGCGTGGATCAATCCTTGTGTATCAGCCAAGGACATCGTCTACATTGGTCTGAGAGATGTGGACCCAGAAGAACAGTATGTTTGTTATTTTATATAAAAGAGAGGGTATTTTTCTTTACCCAGACCGCAAGGGTGACTCTCATCACCTGTGATTATAGATGCTAGTCCAGTATTAGTGACATTAGCATGTCCCAACTAATTCATATTTATTTTACGGTTGTACTTTGAATAAGTTCTATCCCTTGTTATCTATACCTGCACCTTGGTAAATACACGGGTGTACATTTACATTCCTTTTTTGCTGCTTTGAATAAGTGACGGCTACATTACGTGCCTAAAGTTCGAACTAAACTGACATTGTCCGTGTCCTACTCCAGTTATATCCTGAAGTATCTGGGCATCCGGCTGTTCTCCATGACGGACGTGGACCGCCTTGGCATAGCCAGAGTAATGGAGGAAACATGCGACTACCTCTTCACAAAGTAAGCCGCCCCCTTTTTGAACTGCTGGTTACATCACAGTACTTCATTTTCCCTTTCCAGGAACACAAACAGGTGTTTATGATTGCCGTTGGAAATAAATGGGTCAATAGAAAACTCCTGTTTTCTCTCTACAGAGTGAAGAAGCCTATTCACCTGAGTTACGACATCGATGCCATTGACCCCTCGATGACCCCAGCTACAGGGACTCCAGTGGTGGGGGGATTAACTTATCGGGAAGGGGTTTACATCACAGAACACATCTACCAGACAGGTAGAAAATACGCATCTTTTTTTATTAAACAATTCACCTTAATAATGATGGTTTTAAATATGCGTGAAGTACACGTTTCAATTTCCATATTCTCATCGGCTCGGTCTGCTTTGGGTCTGCTTTCCATAGGCCTGCTGTCAGCAGTAGACATGGTAGAGGTGAACCCACTGCAAGGCAGGACAGAGGAGGAGGTCCAGTCCACAGTCAGCACGGCGGTGGACCTCCTGTTAGGCTGCTTTGGACGCGTTCGGGAGGGCAGCCACCCGTCTGGATACTGCCTGCCGGAGCCTTAACCTATTGGTTTTAACCTTGGTGTGACGACTCATGTTACATTTATTGGACTATTTCTCCAAATCTTCCATCCTTACTAATGAAAGAAAAAGAATATGAAGTGAATTGGGGATCTAATGATCCAGCATTGTACTTTTTTTTGTTTGGCCTTTAGTAATCTTGCATTTTGAGTTTATTTGAGATTATTTCCCTATGGGACAAATAAAAGAATCTTGATTCACTGCTTTTTCATAGCTTTATACGGTTTCACACTCCGATTAAATCATTTCTAGTAAATCATGTTGCAAATCTAAAAGTTAATGTCAGAGACCATATCCGTAGAGTTTTTAAATTCAGATAAAATTTATTTTAAAAAACATTCATCTGCCTCATACATACACAGAGGTAAAAGTTCCACACACAAACATTTCTTTGCATTAAAATAAAACTTTGATTCTGTGTTGGCTTAATGCACAGTAACATTCTTTCCGTACACAGGGATAAATCAGTAACGCACATCTGTGGAGTGGATGAATTCAATGAAATGAAGAAAAATCGTAGTAACTTATCCTTCATGCTCATAACCTGACCCTGTGAACACATACACGTTTAGCCAGAATGGGGCTGCAGCTTTTGCTCAATTTAATTCCTCTCACCTGAGGAATTTAATAGTGATGAAATGCTAATCGTGCTAATCAGGTACTATGCATGGAAATACCCTGCCCAAGATCAGAGGTTATAAAACATGAAATAGCATATTAAAACTTTATTTTAGACAGCTTGCCTTAGAGCGGTAGCGGTCAGAGTTCAGTCAGTGCCAAAACACAAATCTTACTTGGCGTGTAGCCCAAAAATAGCTGCAGTTTAACGAATCAGCATTAAAATTGCGATCCATCTGATTACTCAGGCATAATATTTGAATTCATCTGGTAGTCCTTTGCCTGATTCAAAAGGAGTCATATTGGCTGGAAAGAAAATGAGTGGGAGGGGTAAAGGAGAGACAGTGTGCCTTCCCCATTTGTCAGTGTTTATCTGTTGTTCGTTCCTGGAACGAGTGAATGACCTCAGGGCTGAAATAGTCTGCTTGAGGGCCGCACGCACATGCACACACCCTTGTGATGGCATTGGTGAAAAGGAGAGGCGTGACAAGGCATAAAAGGTTGAAAATGAAGGCAGGACAGCTTGACATTAGGACAGGGACTGCTATAGGCAGACAGAGGAGGGAGGACACTACAGAGCAAAATATATATAATGGCACAAAGCCACTGAACCAGTGCTGAGAACCCCTCTAAAACCGTTCCAAATGACAAGCATTAATTTTCACTGGGTATGTCTACATACATTATAGAGTTTCAGCGAACACAGCTGGTCACTACACCATAAATGTACTTGTGATATAGCTGTTGCAAATATTGGAGCGCATATTTGTCAGCTAGCTAGTATTTTTTAGAGTCAATCTAGAACCATGATAACTTTTTTTATAAAACGTTTTTTTTCCTCAATTGGATTTTGAAACACTTTTCCACATAAGAGATATAAAAATGTAAATGTGTTCCTACTGGGCTAAAACCTTTTATTGACAAGAAAAATCCTTATGAGAGACACTACACATATCTGTTTACTTAGCCATATCCCCGAATGAGGGGCCACACTACAGTGTTTCCACGAATCTCCAGTAGTTTCAACGTATCTTTTACTAGAGCATCTCACCTAGCCTGCATGTCTACTGTAGCATCCACATACAACAGGTTTATATCACCTAGAGAGATTATGCTCAACAATACACCCTGATCATTATTGCTGGTGTGCATAAGCAACCAGCCCAAAGGAAGTTGATTTGATGGCTCAATGCATAGCAATTGACTTACAGCAACCACATAATCCCATCTTCTGGCCCCAAGCTATGTGTTATGTGTATTTTGAAACACGACTAGAAAAGTGTGGGGGGAGGGGCAGAGAATGGTGTGATCCTGTAGTGCAGTAGGGGGAGGTGCAGAAAGGAGTGTAAACCACTCAGCACTGGTGTGGGCGGAGCATGCAATGTCTGAGTTTCAACCCAAAACAACACTTCTGGAATGCTGAATTCAACCATGAAGGGTGATTATGGATATTGAGGAGTGTACCTTTACAGGGGTAGCAAGGGGAACCACAATAGTGACAGTGCAGTAACAGAAATAGGTAGAAAAGGCACCAGTATAACCTTGCATTGAGTGTACATGGGGTTTGACTCATTTAAAACCTTTTTTTTTTAAAGCAGCAGTTAAAAGTATAGAATAAAGAAAAACTCAATAATAAAATCCACTAACGGGAGAAAGCAAAAGGCAGCTGTGGTTGACATGTTGCTAGTGTAATGACACCTACCAGTAGTTTTGTTAAACCAATGGTCGTGACATGACAGATTCGGGGTGGGGTGTTAGAGTACCAAGTGTGCAAAACCCACAACAGAAGGCACAGACTTTGTTTGATCTACTTCCCAGACAACACACTAATTTACACACACACACACACAAATCCATGCTTTCACACACACACACACACACACGATAAAAATAAAATGTGTGGGATCACATGTGCGGCCACAGACCTGGCCATTGAACGCCGAGTAGGGTGGGAGTGATGGTGAAAAAGAGGTAGGAAGACAAAGGCAGGAGGGGAGGACATCAGTGTCAGGCTGTCTCCTCCAGGCCACAACGCCTCCTGAACTCCTGCCCTCGCTCGTGGATCCACTTGTTGGACACTGGAGACGGAGTACAGTTGTGGAGTCTTGTGTTACGTGTGCCATTACAGAAAATAATCCTTTTATATGATCTGACTAGGAAACATGTTGGAGAATAAATATTGAAGTGAGAATTGAGGACAAATGTTAAACCTTAAACCGCTGTGATGGGGGAAAAAAAACAGTGTTTTGACAATAAACTTGAGGGGGCTGTATTCTCAAAACTTAGTTTAGACTTTAAAGTCGAAATTCTGACTTTATTCTCAAAAAGGTTATTTCGATTTTATTCTCGAAATATTGTCATTAAATTCTGAGTTTATTCTCGAAACACGGGGGTACTTTTTTTTGCGTATCCCCAATACTTCTGTACAAACGGAATGCAAATAAAATTAAAATAAAAAGGCTAGACAATTATGGAAAGGCTATAAAATATTACACCATATTTCTGGAATTTAATTATTAAAAGTTTATTATAGCTCTGCAAATCAGAATATTCATGGATTTGGTTCAGGGTTGTGGTATTGTTACCTGACCACTATTTGAATGTGTGGTAACTCACCCCACTTATTGCCCACCAGCACAGGGCAGGCAGCGTGCCTTGTCCTGTAGTCACCTTCTCCACTGGGGTAGAGGTTGTACCAGAACACCGCTGTCCCCTGGACAACACAGAGAGGGTGTAGAAGCTATAAATATGTGTCATGTACAAGCTCCTCCCTGCATTGGGAGGTTTACACTTTACACTTCCATTGTGTTGCCAAAACTCCATGATCGTGGAGTGTGTATACTGTATTGTGGTGTACTTCCAATACTTAACACACCATCATAATTGTGTTAACAGACTAGCATGGCACACTAGCACAAGTGGAAAATTGTATCTTAGCTAATGAAGAATCAGTCACCCTTTAACAACCTGAGAGTGACAAGTTAACAGGCACACACAATATCTCTTTGGGTGACCACGGTGTACTACCACATTCCTTTCATTGCAATGGTAAATAATTAGCCTAGCCTAGCGCTTGGGCCATTGTATTGCAGGGTTGATGGTGTGTACCTTTTTGGGAATGACCGCGGCGCCCACATCTGTGAAGACTGTGGCACCGCCTGCACTGACGTCACTCATCTGGGAGGTGAGGGGAGAGAATTAGGGAGCTGTTACAGTGGCGATGGTGCTTCTTAACAACATGCCGTATATAGGGTCCATACTACAATCTTCGACACTCATATTATTCCACTATATTTTAATAGAGGTAGGTGTTATCCACTAGAGTTACATGAAAAACCGGACGTCCATTAGGGAAAGATAAATGATAATAAAACTGTCAACATATATGACAGTGAAACTAACATAAAGGAGCCAGGTGGCGATGCGATTTCCAGTACCCAGCTCCTTGAAGGCATCTGGTTCATCTTTCTGCAAAAGCAAAGATTGCGAGTTAGCATAAAAGGTCATTTACAGATGATAATTTACAACATTGTATGTTTATCTGCTTTGTGGGTGAGGGTTTACCACCCATTAAAGCACACACTAGCCCGGGTGGTGAATTTGCTCCATCTACAGTACATGCAGCCCTGTATTGATGTCCTTTGGTCCAAGGCTCTACCGTGCCAATTTAGATGTCCTTTAGACGCGCCAGCTTCAGCTTTACAGTATTGGAGACAACAACACTGGCATGGTCATGCAGCTCCAATTTCCATGACAAAGATAAACAGAGGTTTGTTTACCCGTCCAAAGTCATAGTGGGGCTCATACTGCCCTCCCACGCCATAGTTGGCCACCTACACACACACACACACACACACACACACACACACACACACACACACACACACACACACACACACACACACACACAGCAAAAGTCAAAAATACAGTAGTGGGTTCACTTTGAAATGTATTCTTAACTAACACCAACTGATAATAAGATAATAATACTAATATAAATATTAACTGTATTATATTATTATTATATAATAAGAATATTTACTGTTAAATGTCCGGCACGCTTCCTAACAAATTACCTTACAGTAAAAACAGAACTTACTTATTGAATAGCAATCTATATTAGAGGATAACCTCTTTCTTTCTTCATTAATAACCTCATTAACTGGCGATGAGATGAGGACAAACGAGGTTCAGTCTAATCTGTGTGTGTGTGTGTGTGTGTGTGTGTGTGTGTGTGTGTGTGTGTGTGTGTGTGTGTGTAACAGGCCGGGCAGCAGAATAGGGTCACCTGCAGCTCCTCTGCGGTAGTAACGTCCAGGCCGGTGATGTCTTCTATCCTCTGGTTGATCTTGTCCACCACTGGGTGTTCATAAGCTGCCAGCCAGGCACTGTCAAAAACCAAGGGAGAAACAAGAGCGATGTAATAGACAGCCACATGAATCAGTCAGGTCTGGTGGTACCTAAATGACCCTGGAAATACTGAACACATAAGCCATAAATAAATGACTCATCTGCCCCAGGTAGGGTCATCTTCATGTGCAAAACCTTTTCCAAAGATCTTCTACTTCCCTTGATCTTTTAAAATGCCTAGGACTTACTGGTGAGCCGTTAAGCAGGGCACAATAATTGTGGGTTGGCAAAAGAGGCTCGTTTTCAAGTTTAACAACCTTACAGTTGACACCCTGGCTGACCTCCCAAGCATAAGGGTTTGATGCATATGGTGGCATTCCATTCCATATGAGAACACAAACGATAATGGTGAATCCGCATTTGTCTGTGTAAGGTACATACGCTGGTTAGTTGAACAGGTGGATGCAGCAGTGACTTTATTTGGGTGTATTTTAACTGATGAAAAAGTGCTGTAAATACTGAAAAGGTACGCAATACAACATGTCAACCTCTCCAGTGCATTCATAAGAAATATGAAATAAGTTACTCTTCCTACCTATATCCTTTTCTGTAAAAAAAAAAAAAAAAAAAAAAAAGGCTTACATGGTATTTATTGTAAAAGATGTGAGAAATTCTGCTAATTTCCTGTCAGACAAAACAGAAACTAGGCAACCCAAACTCATTTGTATACGGAACATAATGCCTTGGGACACTTTAGTGACATTTGCTATCTGTAAAGGCTCACATTATTAAGATCAACATTAAGTCTTTTTGCTCAGAATGTATCAACGGATAGGCTACTAATTTTCCATCAGTCAAAAGCCAGGTTAATATGGTTAATTTAAGTAGTAGTTTAGTAGTAAGGAGTAGTTTATATCAGATGCTTAAACATGCTTGGAAAACATGTTTACCTTGAAACAGGCAGGGAGAGCGAAAGGGATTAAAATGAATATTAAATGTCAAAAGGATTTTTGATATGAATCAACAAGTAAAAGGTAGCCAAACATAAATTCAAGATGATGTCCCTTTCTGTGTACATGTTAGGGTGATGGCATTGCTATAAATGAAATGGTTATTATTCATTTTAAATCATACGTTTAAGTATATAAAATCTAATGTCTAATCAAACATACTAGCCCTTTGAGGGGCTTTCATTGTTGTTTCGTTGTTGACTCAAATAGCCTTTTGAACACCTTTAGACAAGAGTCTGATAACCCCTAACCCCAGGAGGTCAACGCAACACAGCTCCGACAGTCTTAAAGTCGCTTGGAGCCTTACCTCTTGGAGACTCTGTAATGGGCCGTGGTCAGTTTGCCTGTCAGAGGGTCATGCACCGTGGCGCGTCTTAGCTAGCCCCACCATGACAATACAGAGAGAGAGAGAGGGAGAGCAAGAGAGAGAGAGAGCAAGAGAGAGCGAGAGCGAGAGAGAGAGAGAGAGAGAGAGAGACAGACACTAGTTGACACATGTTGCCTGACCATGATTCAGTCTGGGAGGCAGCAGGGGTGACCTGGCCATTAGATCAGCTTCTGTCCAAATATCCTTGGCCAAGATGATCCCAGGATGGGTTACACTGTCAGCGCAGTAAAAGTTAAAGCTGGCCTTTCACAGTGACTAATCAACAAGTCAAAATATGGCCATGAGGTATTTGTGAATTTAGACAGACTGTCCCTACCACCTCCCTCGATGGTGAGAAAGATAAGAGTCAAATATACAGTATTTTTGACTCCCATTCCTTCCTTGAGTGTATACAGATGTCGCAAAATCCCTGGCAAGAGCAAAAACTAACCGCCGAGAGAAACAGATAAATTGCTGTACGCAGTAAGTAAATAGGCCTGTATCTTAATATAGTAGTCAATAAGACATTTTCATCTCATACACAAGATTTGACCACAGTCATTTTTTCTAAATATCTTTGCTCTTGCCGAGACGTCTGCTCGGACGGCGGGGGGGTTGGGATGCAATGGGGAAAAGAGAGGGCAGGCGGAAAGACAGGAAGCGCTTGGGGGGGGGTGCGGTTTGGGGGCTCGGCCCGGCCTGTTGTCGCATCGCTTCTGGGCTGGTGATATCTTACCTCTTGCTGATGCGATAGTGGGCCGTCTCCAGCACACCAGTTATGGGGTTGGAGATGGTGGCTCGGCGCAGCTGTGGAGCCAACCGCCCGACAGTTACAGGGAGACATGCTCTGGCTGCTGCATTTACAGTCAACAATACAGTGGGTCTGGGCTTTTTAGCCCTTGTGAGCCTTTGCACCTATTGTTTGCAGAGCTGCTGAGACAACGTTTATTGCGATTTATGTTGAATACGGCCACTTTCTATTTTTGTTTTAAAAAGGAGGTCCTTGGATACATTTGTGTTTGGTGTTTCTAACGTTTTTTTTAATTCACTGATTATGATCATTTGTGCAAATAAACTAAACCAGACTTATCTAGTTATCTAGCTCCTACTACTTATAAAGCATTTCTAGTGCCACCTACAGTAATAAAAGAAAAACACAAATTCATCTCATCTCAGATGTTTCGTTTTCCTTTTCTCCATCGTTATGGGATCTAAGCGACGGTTATGTGCAAGGTTGGTTTCCAGGGAGTTTGTGTCGACTCACCCTGGGTTTGGCCAGCTCTTTGACTTTCTTCATTTCCTCGTCCGACACAATGTCATGGTAACGGACGATGCGGGGGCGATCCCACTCGTCCTCCTCCTTCACCGGGCCAATCACGTACTTCGGGTGGTGGTTGTTGTCAAAGTAACGGCAAAACAAGCGGCTCTGCCTGCGAGGATTCTAGGACGGAGAGAATGAAGAAAAACAAATGATCATTCATTGTCGCCGTGTCATCAAAGCAATAAGAAGAACTAAGGTCACAGCCCTCCCCCCTAACCATCTTGATGCCCTCTCCGCGACACAGCTGTTCGTATTTCTTCCGCTCGGGCAGGTAGTCGTCAGAAAGGTCCTTGGAAGCCCTGGTCTCCCTCTTCTCCCTCTCCGTTCCTTCTCCCTTCTCGTTCTCCTCTGCCTTCTTCTGCTTGGCCAGCTGATACTCAAAGTATTTCAGGTTGCCATTGGCTCGCTGGTGGGCTGAGTCTGACAGGAGATGCAGTTTGATGCTGGTGAGTTTGCAAAGTTGTGTGATTCTGGTAGACCTTCATGCACTATTATGGTCTTCTCTGTGAAAACGGGCCACTGTAGACAAGGTCAAATCTTTTGGCCAATTAAAAAAAAAAGTACATTGGCAATTACTGTCCTACATTTAAGATGAGAAACTGATTTTAGCTATGAAGCCTGGCTTTCAGCATTTTGATTATACATGTTTTCTTGCTTTTAATGTGAATGATCTCTTCTCCTATTATATATTGTGTTTTTAATCTAAAAAATAATCTTAAAACTATATGTATTGCCTTTTGCTTGTAGATGCTTTGTGAATGATACTGGTGCCGGCATCAATAATGGTGCCGGCATCAGTTCTGTTTTAGGGCTCTAGTTTCATGGTTAAGGAGCAAGCGAAGGCACATGGCGCAAGTCCACGGTGCAAGTCGGTCTAAGGCGTGGCCAATACATTTTTGCTCATTTCGGGACATGCTTAGTGCACCTTCGCCTAAAGCCTGGAAACTACCACACAATGCCTGCGTCTGCGCTAAGATGTGGTTTGACCAGACAGAGACGCTAGAGCAATATTTGGTTTTATTTGACACCAAACTAGCACTGCGCCACCTGATTTTGACTGACACACCCTCTACTGCGCCCCCACGCCAATTTCGGCACCAGCGATGTCGTGGCGAAATTAGCAAACATGCTCAGGCGAGAGAAAAACCTTGTGCTCAATGAAATTGTCATTATGTCTGCATTAGCGCTACCACCGGCCTGGAGCCGTCCGAAAAATAGAGCCCTTAGTGTCACCTACCCAGTTTGAGCAGCCTTTTGGTGTGGTCCAGGGCTCTCTCCAGCTCCCCCTGCTGGTAGATGGAGTAACTGAGATAGTCAAGGATGGTGACTGCATCCACAGTGGCTGACTCCTCGCCCTCGTCCAGCTGCCTGAGGGCCTGGCTCATCCACAGCTCTGTGTGGTAGTAGTCTGCGTCCGAGTAGGAAACCTTCCCGAGGTCGAAGCAGTCGTCCACCGTCAGCGCACATCTAAATGGCCCCGCCGCCGACGTGCCTGTGTGCCACAGAGACGGGCATTGTGATTGGCTGACATTGGCTAAAATGATATGAGCTGCACTCGGAAGGGACAGAAAATAGCTCTCCTTAGCCGTTATTCTTTTCAAGGAATGTGTGATACAGTATACAGCATGAGCTTACAAATAGCTTAAGTCTATACATTACTATACTATACAATACATTATAAAAACTGGTATTTTTGGCTTTATTAAAGAAAAAGATTTCTTATGAAAGCTATTATAGCGTTCTACAATTTCAAAAGTTTGTGTGCGTCATTTTAGACGGCATGCTTGCATATTCAATTCACATGAATACAACTTTTTCATATTACTGCTAAAAATCAATGCATGTGTGGGAGATGACTTGGTGAGAACACATTTCTATAAACCATAGAGATACACAAATTCACACAGGAACACTCCATAGCCTCCAGGAACAACGTAAACATGGCTACCACCCATAACTGCCCTTACCGGGCAGATCTCCTGTGGCGATGATGCTGGTGTCTAGCTTGTACGTGTCCTGTAGCCTCATGAGAGCCTTGGCTGCCCCGGTCTGGTCGTCATCGTTGGGGAAGTACTGCTTCTGGATGGTCAGGTTGGAGATGAACCCTGCAGCACAGAGCCAGGACAAATGGCTAACACATGAACACACCCATTTTTAATGCCACAGTGAACAGGTTAATGATTGGTTGCAACGAGAATGTGTGTTTAATGTGTTGTTTCCAAGGACATTCACTTTGATTTATGTTCCTCCTTCAAGCTCACTGCTCTGCTATAAATAGGATGCTTCGGCATTTGAAGAAAACACCCGTTTTTCAAGTAACTCCCTTATTAGAGAGTGGGCAAAATAATAATAAGGCTAATCAATACACCAGTGCTTAATCTATAACTAATTTTGTTGGTCCATAATTGCATACTGTTTTTAATTTACATACTGTCGAATACTTTTTTTAATTAGCATTTATTTATATAGGTTTCAGGTTTCAGAGTTTAATGACATGAGTCTGACTGTGTGTGAGTGTGTGTGTCTGTACCGTCTGACACATCGGTGAGCACCAGGTTCTCCAGTTCGGTCCACTCAGTGTTCAGTCTCTTCATCAGCTTGAAGGCGTTGACCGGGTGACCCAGGAAGCCCTCAGGGTCCTTTGTGGCTGTCGCCGACAGCACATCCAGCTTGTTAGCCCACCTAAGAACAGACCGAAAATTACACACACACACTCGACTGCCTCTATAGAGTACTGTATACAGTGAAGCAGCAATAATACACTCCACTTTGTGTGACCTTAATAAAGCAAACACACCCTAAAGAAAAAACAATATGTCCATGGCGTCCAAGCAGAAAGAGAGCAGAGAACTGGGTCTTTTGGTTCTTAGAGGCAATATGAGACCCAGTGTGGTTGCAATAATGCACAATACGCCCTTTTGTGGAACCATCAGAGGCCAAGACTGATAGTTCGAAGATAGTTTCTCCCAACCATCTCCCAACATCAGTGTTTCTACGTGTGTAACAACTGCATTTACTACTGGACATTGGTCAATATTAAGGCTTCGTTTGAAGGCCAAGTGAAAGCCTCTTCAAAAAAGGGATTCCCTGGAGCTCTGTTACTGAGAAGAATATTTAGGCATCAACTTTTCCCTGGCCACGTAGATTTAAACAACCAGCTAGACTTTTTATAGAATTGAGTCCTCTAACAACTGAATGAACCCGTGCTGGTAATATGAGACAGATATGAGAGGATGTATCTGACTCACTTTTTGACCTGCTCTAGTTTGCTCTCCTCTGCTTTGATATAATCCTTCAAGGACGTCACCAGATCCTTCTCTGTAAACAGTAAGTCAGTCATCTGGCCTGGACACACAAACACACAAAGAGAGGGTTATTCCTGTACATTTACAAGGGGGAATAATTCAAAGTTTAAGGCTTGTTGCTTTCATTCAACAGAAAAAGGGAAGATATTAATAAGGGGATAATAATGCAATTTCATTTACAGTCCATTTTTCGACCGTGATAAAAAATTAAATAAAAAGCTGACCTCAAGTACGACATGAGATGATACTTATGTGGACAGATTTCAAGCTTTTGTTTCTTTACAACTGTCAGTATGTTCTACTAGCGATATTGTCAATTGTCAATATGTACCAGCTGAAGTAAAGCCCAAGACAACATTTTTTACTCACCAATGGAGGTGAAGAAGTCATTGTGGGCGAGTGAGGAGGAACAGAGCAGAGAGGGAATCAGCACCCACAAAAAGACAAGACTCTGGCCCATCTTCACACACTGGGACTCTGCATGGGAGGGAGAGAGCAGGAGATAGAGATACAGAGACTACGTTTCTTTTTTCAATCTTCCCAGACTTCCAATGTATCAAAAACATACTGCTAATGAATGCTAAAATGCCATTTGATGTCTCTACAGGTAGTGGAGACATAATCTCAATTTACCTTGGCAAGCAAATTCATGTAGTGTTTAATTTATGATACATTTCAATTGTAATCCAGAATGGAAATATATCCTGAATTAAACTAATACTACAATATTTCCAATGAATCAATAGAATAATCCGACATTAGCTTGCACCCCTGGCCTGGAAGCTGTCAAACGGCACAATATCAGACATCTTTACAGATAGCACTGGTATTGCTGGCCAACCCGTGAGCACACAGCTGCTTCTCTTATCCATCCACTGTCTATCACAGATAATGCTTCTGCAAGACATTCAGAGCTATAGGAGAATGGCTATAGCTGAGAAGTGATAAACTAGGGTGAAAAAAAAAAAATCAGTTGTCTCTCTTTGGCTCTCACACACATAAGCATCCTGGCTTACCAGTGCAGCCATGTGACGGGCTGTCAGAAAACATTGCACTGGATTGGATTGTGTTGTGCAGAAGGTTTGACGTTCCCAGTTCTGGTAAGATACGGGACAGGTCCAGATAATGGCCTTGTAAAAGCTATGTAGAAGGAATGTGGACAGTCTACAAAAATATAATGGCCTATCTATGGCTGGACAATGACAGATCCCTTTGGAACTATTCCTCTATTCTGGGACCGTTTTAGCTGGTCCAACACCGCGACTGTCTGTTGCCAAACCCATGCCCAACATGTCAACAGAATGTCAAATGCTATACCAGGAAACCTGTCCCAACATAACCCAGTGGCTGTAAATATCTAAGAAGGGAGTTTACCACGTTGCTAGCGTAAAAAGAGAGACCAAATTGTGGAAGGCAAATCTGCCACGTCCTTCCCCATCCCCCCACAGAACTGAGCTGTTTGGGAGCCAAAGCAATAAGGGAGCATCTCTGCAACCCTTCTCCTGCGATATTATAGCAGCCGCTTATGAGGAAGATTTTTAATAAATGGATATATAGGAAAAACGATTAGGCTGCAAGACTCTAAACCTACTCAAAGCTGCACAAAATAACATATCCTTAGTTAACTTTAACGTGAAATTATTTACCTGCTGTACTGTAACCATTCAACAATGAAACTAGTATTAAATAACATCAAATAACAAGCTAAAAAGTAGTTTGAGCTTGGCCACCTTAAACGAATTTACTCTGCAGCAAGTTATCAATATAAAAATAAGGGCCTAGCTGGCTATTTAGCAGACACATAAGGTTGTTCCAATGTTGCAAACAAGCAGTTTAAGTTTTAAGTTCATGCAACAAAAGGTCACAATCACGTCATGAAGACCAGCATTCCTTTATTTTGGTTTATCGACTTGCCTGATATAACCGATTATCTTCTGATACTCTGCTGTATCATTAAGTGGCAAATAACGACGTAATGATGAAAATCTACCCTGTGGGCGATGTCAGAAATGTCTAAATGTCTAAATTACCAAAAATAGGCACCGCTTACCAGTAGATTTCAGTCTCACTTCACCAGTCAGTCCTTAACATATAAATTATCGTTAATTGTTGCTTTTATTACTCAACGCTGTTTCAATAAAACGATGGAAATCGGAATTCCCACGTCGTTAAGCAGCGCTACACAAATCCTCGGACTCTACTGTTACAGTGAAGAGTACTTCCTGCCAAATACCACGTCTGCTCTTTCAAAATAAATGTCTCCCAAGAATACTGTCAGCTTTATGAAGTGACAATGAAATCACATCATTAGATTTACATTAAAATGGTAGACATTAATGTTCCTGGATATGGATATGGATATATATATAGGCCTATTGCTTTCTTGAGAAACACAAGAATGTTCTTGGCTGATTTACATCGAACCCATAAGGCTCAGCTGTCACCTTGGCTTCGAATTTTTGGCACACTTTGGTATCAGTGCTATGAAGCAGGCAGCCGCAAGCTCGTGTTTTGGCTGTTCTGTAACTGTAAAACTGTGGAGGGGAGATGTCTGGAATGGAGATAAAATTAAGTCTGGAATTGAGAGAAATAAACAGCACTGAAATCTCCTGTTGTTAAAATGTATTGGAAATCTGTTATCTTAATAAACATTGATAAACTGTGCAAAACAGGCTGTATTGTTCAGTGACATCCTCAATAACAGGCATGTCTTTGGTGGTCATTCATATAGTGGAAAAAAAATAATGTTACTGTACATAAGAAACAATTTAAATTCCATCTACCATATTGTATCAAACAACAATATTTATAATACATATCGTACAAATATTATACACTAATTGCAGTTGTTAGCATATTTGAAAATCCAAAGGGGTGCTGTAAAACAGGGGCATTTCTCTATCAGTACATTTCATTTGACAGACACATATGAATTTAAAATTGTGTTCGGGAATATGGGTAGGTTGTCAGATAAGGTGTTAAAAGGGTATGTTTGTCTACTTCTGTGAGTATGCTAATGTTATGTAAAACGCTGCATACACATTGCATGATTTCATTTGTACAAAACATCCTGAGACATTGTGGAAAACATAAAAAATCTAACAAGACACCCCTGTCAATGAAAACCCACCATGCCTAGTGCATCGGTGCTTTGGAGGGTTTGACGCAGGCTGTCAGAACCATTAAAAACCCATATGTTGTAAACTATACATTTTATATGTGAACGTATGTGTACGTTCACCCGTTTCATTATAACATTATGGCCCGTTTCATAAAGATTTAATACAACCGTGTAGTTATTTTAACATGTTTTACTGTACATACTATTTGTTTTGTATATAGTTCACATGTACTGAATCAGCAAAGGAAAAGCATGAGTAAAAAATTATGTGCAAAACTAGGTTATTGATCATATGCCAAACATGTACTGTATGTTTATGAAATAAATATGAAAACGGCCATAATCACTTAAGAAAACATACCATTTATTTAAATAAAGTTTACAAACTGTATAGTTTACATCATATTTGATTATGTATTTTTGTATTTAGCCAAAATGTTTGTTGTGTAGTGTCGTTCTTCCCAGCTGCTCATTTGTGGCTCAGCAGTGGTCACTACGAGGACAGGACTTTTTCCCAAACACAGAATTGACATCACAATTTGGTTAACTAGAGGCAGTGGACTAAACCAGTGGTGATATCAGTGTCTATAAAGATTTCCCTCACTTCAAAACAACAAAACACTAAATAAACGAAGTACAATTCACACTGTACACCACTGTGCTCATGGCTTCATCCTGCTACAATAATTTCCCGCCCCTTGTAATGCGATGTGCCGTGACCAGTTAGGATATTTTACAACTGTTCCGTGTGCAGCTCTCGCCAGAGGGACTCAGGGGCGGGGGCCGGATGAGTTTGGGCTTTTTGAGCAGTGCCCCCCCGGTCCTCTTGTTGGCACTGTGGGCTGTGTTGACATTGGCAGTGACGGAATAGGAACGTCCGTGCATCATCCTGGCGTTGAGGCCGTTGGCCATGGAGAAAGACTTGAGGTGAGACTTGAGGGCCAAGGGGAGAGGCAGCTTATCTACCAGGTGAACAGGCGTGCAGGACACTATAGAGCGACAGCAGAGGTCCTGGAGACTCAAAACTAGGAGGACAAAGAAAGACTGGGTCAATAAAATATGTATTTAACACTGCTCCCTATATAGACAATATTTAAAATGATTGACAGATATTGTCGAGCAACAAAATTTGTTTTTTTCCTAAATAAATGCTACTTTTTAGTCTGTTTGTACATAATAGTGTATACATACATTGTATACATAGTGACAAGTACTCTTCAGCTCCACAAGGGGGCAATCTTACATAACACATACAGTATGTTTGTTCAGATTGTGTGGCAACACTCACACACACACACACACACACACACACACACACACACACACACCTACAGGCAGACACGTGCGCACGCCCGCACAGGTGACCCCTTCCTTGCTAGCTCT
>JAODLI010007542.1:0-27382 GCA_027575585.1 Percopsis omiscomaycus | reverse complement strand
ACCCCCCCCCCCCCCCCCCCCCATGTTAAATTTACATTCCTTTAAAGTTATATATTGTGTAGAATTACAGGGTATTCCGACCTTCCGATCATTACCTTATGAGTAAAATATATCTGTAAAATTGAACAGCAATAAAGTAGTTTTATGAATCACAATTTGTGTTTGTCTTGCCTCCAATTATTTTCAGTGTTTTTAAGTAAGCATTTTACTGTCATTTACTGTTTTGAAATGTGTGACATTGACCCACACCATCCTGTCAAACCAGAGACCCGTTACAGGATCGGTCTGCCGTAGATAATTAAGAAAAGATTCTACAAGAAGGAATGCGGTTTCAGACATGAGGAAATAGATTTTTCATTACTAGTCTGTTTTATAGTCACTCAAAGGAACACAATTCGTACGCATGACAGGTTTAAATGACTTTGAAACTTTACACAGTGACTAGTGGATTTGTTGTGTGACCAGGAAATCTTACCAAACTGTGTAAACATGTTTAATACTATGTGTGCGAGAGCTCTTGTATGAATGTCATTCCTGAACACCAATTTACTTTTGTCACAAATTTTTCTTTGTGTGAGTTAGGTCACATCCTGAACCACCGATGGGACACTATTTAGGAAACCCATCGTGGTATGTGATGCAGGAAGTGATTTAAATGTTACATCATTGTAGCTCCCTCACGAAACAAGTACACCATGCTCGCACACACACACACGCAAAGTAGCTATCCAAAAATAATCCCACCATTCATTACTTGACACAGTCACACGAAAGGTCTCTGCCAAAAGCAGATCTCATTGTGTTCAGGCATTCCTAGGCCACCATGTATGCTCCAGTTATGTACAATTGTGCGATAGCCTTCAATAGCAGTACATTCAACCCAACTGTATACAATGAAGTCACCACAGTCTCAGGGTCATTTATAATAGTATAATCACAATTCCACCTGCGCTTGTGTTTATAAAAACAATAATAATATTAGGGATGCATTGTTATTGCATTAATGCGTGAGTGTTGAGTCACATCAGTGGGGAAAAATGAAATGTTTACACCTGCAGGAATTGAAAAATGCCTCTCCGAATGAATGGATGTGATGTGTTGGTACCAATGGGCTTTAAAATCTCTAAACTGTACTCAGGCATAAACCTAATGCTGCCCAGGAGGGCTAATGCAACATAAACTACATTTTATGGTCCAACACATTGTTTTAATCCCACTGTTCCTCGACAGTGTGGTAATGGGAACTTTTACGTCAAGCGAGTTGGGTTGTGTCGGATGTGCTTTTGCCCTAAGTCCCCTAGCCAGCTGTAGGTTTCTGTAAAAATACCATTTCAGAGTCAGGACTGTGCACCATATATCATTAAAATCTCTTTGTGGAGACACCGGAATTTGTGAAAGAGCAGGATGAAACAGAAAGAAAAGAGAAAATAGGGGAAAAAGTAAAGGCTGTTTTGTGTTTATTGCTGAATATTGTCTCTCTATGGCCCTCCTACCTTGAAAAACTAATTTTAGAATCACATTCTAACCATTTTGAATTTGTGTCTAGAGATGACTTTAGATAACGAAATTACAATTTTTTTATTATATACATTTCTATATTGTCAAAGTTCTGTGTATTTAAAGGTTTATCAAACTTGACAATAGTTTAATCGTTACATTTATTCAATAATTTATTCTTATCTTAATGTTCCAAAACCGCTTCTAGATATTGTGTTAGCAACAAGCACTGTGTATATTAGCTTTTACTAAAAATGCATCACTAACCCAATATTGTCCTACTTTATTTAAGGTGTCAAGGTCCCCTCAAGACCATGTTTCATTGTTTGCCAAGCCATGTGTGGCCCTTCCCTTAGCACTAATGGCCCTCACGTAGGCTAACTAAATTGCTCCCTTGTTTCCACAGTAACAAAATACAGCGAGAAAGTATCAACACAGATCAGTTACAGAGATCAGACCCCGCTTTACCAAAGACAATCAGGAAGTTGTTTTATTTTGTGTTTTGTTGGTTATCACTTCCTTGATTACTAAATATGCTGTACTTTCCTACATAGCAATTACAATTTACAATTACAATTATAGCATCACTGAATTTCTTATAATAATGTCCTATTACACTTGCCCATCCCATTACAAGGTGAATGTGAAGTGACTCAACAGTCCCATTCTCCAACCAGGCCAAAGGTAGCTGGTTGGAGATAGACTTGATATTTAACAACAGGTTGATCTACAGAGCAAGACGCACAAAGACTGACTCACTGGCTTCTTTTCTGTTCTTATCGATGAGGAAATGCTGCCTGGCACGCAACTGTTGCTTACTGAGCGCTCAAATTGGCCATATTAAGAAGCCAACAGCTTTTCCTACTGTGTAACTGCACTGTGCCCTACCCATATTAGAATCATGTGGTATTGCATCATGTATCCTTTGTAGTAGTATGCTGGTGAAATTCCCAACAGTATCTTGTGGTGGCCACATCGCTTTTGTTATGAAACAAGTTAAAAGACTGGGGGTGCTGATCTTCAGGTGTACTCTACCATAAGAAAGTCAAACTAGCAGTATAGAAACTGACACAAAAACAGGGCATGCTGGAAAGGCCATTCAGTTGACAATACAAGAGTTACAAATTTTGGCTGAAAATTATCTATTTTTTCCCAAAAGGTAAATATCTCTATAAGCATATATAGACAGTGACAGTACCTCTATCTGCCATCTTCTATCCTCTTATTGCTGTTCAGGGTCACAGAGACTGTCCTTCCTTTTTTTTTGTGTGTTTGTCGTGGCCAATCACAGGCCGACAAGAAAAATAATTGATAACTATTGGTAAGTTGTTCTGTTGGGGTTTATCTTAAGTGTGTCACCCACCCGCCAGAAATGTAAGCAAAATAGCCATCTTCTGCTGAGACAAATGCCTCACAGCATGTAGTCAATGTGTTTGCCATCTGGCTGTTGAGACTGAGAGCAGGAACGCCCAGATGATTAATCTGTCATGGCTTTAAATGCATCCCTTTATCTTAAATAAAGGCCTGTCACGCCTTTAGTTGAGATATAAACAAGAGTCTAAATTTGTTTATTTTATTAATTTCGCTACCCACTTCCTTGTCGTATGCTGTTCAATACTGAAATATCGTACTATGGTAATCCATGTACGCTACACGCACATACGGTACATGTATTTCTTAGGTACTTCTGTATGTACATTTCCTACTCGTATGACATACTGTAGGTCTAAACCAATAGAGATGTTTGAATAGGGTCCCACATAATGTCCTACTTGACACCAGTCCATCACAGCGTCAGTTTATTTTATATATTGAAGATAAGATGAACATAGCAAATGCTCTTTTTTTTTGTACGTCCATACTTTATTTGAGGTTCATAGAGAGAGGACACTACATGTAATTAGAAAAACAAGTAAAACAAGAAGTTAGGGCGGGGCATGTTGAGGGATTTGACTTGTTTCTATGACAGCCCATAGCATTTAATATCTAAAGATCCATAATTGGATGTAAAGAAAAAGGCTCTATTCAGCTAAATGAATACCAAAGACATGTGTGTGCAGGTTTAAAGTAGAAAAATATGAAAAAGGATTGCAAAGTAAACATCTATTAAGATATTTGCCAGTAAAACACTTTCTAAGACACAGCCATGTAGCAATCTACAGTATATGTGGATTATCAATATCACTCATTTTCAGATGGCAAAATTTAGCATTATGTTGTTATGTACCCAAAGAGTACTTGCATGAAAAAGTCACAACATCATAGCAGATCTAAAAGGAACCCTAGGGGAGCCCACAAACATTGTTACACCTGGGATTTCACCCAATAAATAAAAACAAACAAACAGACAGACAGGCAGAGGCAGAGAGGCAGAGAGACCAGTGGTCAACAGGATAAAGAGCCAGCTGAGCTGAGAGGTAGAGGAAGTAAACTGTGTGTGCATCGCCCATCAGCAGACCGACAGACTGAAAGCTAACTCAAAGGCTCACAAAAACAGGCCTATAGACCAAATAACACAATGTCTACTTGTTGTTTAACTGTGGTAAAGACTTAAGTGACTTGCGTGTGACACATACAATAGAACCACAAAAATGTTGTGTGTGTGTATGTTTTGACAGAGGTAAGATAGGTAAGATAGATATGGGAATTATCGAGGCCCCGGTCGTTACGACAGCCCAGCTCAAAGGAGCCACACTTAGCTATAGCTAATTCTATTTGCAGTCTATTGTTCACCAATTAAGGTGCCACGGTACCGGCCCATAGCCATTTAACTGTTCTAATGGGACTATAGCCCTCCCTGCTTATCCAGACATTCATTCACTGACTGTCGAAGACTGGGAGATAAGATGGTCTAATAAATCTCTCCACAGAATTGCTCTCTCTCTCTCTCTCTCTCTCTCTCTTTCTCTCTCTCTCTCTCTCTCTGTGGCCATGCTATTACACAAAGACTGTAGTTAAACCCAAATGATGCACAGCAGGATTATGGGATTTACGATTATTTTTGCCAGTGAATGTCTCTAAATGTCTGTAAAGGAGACTGATAAGGTGTTTTATGACACAGTGTCTGGATTCAGTTACATCAAAGAGCGGTGTCCTTGGGGTTAATTCATAATTCATTAGGAAGAGCCATTGAACTATAAGGAAGGAGTGCACAAACGGAAACAAAAGCTATATCCCTTCACACAGACCAGTGACAAACACTGTGTGTTTATAGGGTCTTGCTAATACGTGTGTTGATGGTGTGGCATATTGTTAAAACGTACTGAATAAAAAACCACCGAATTAGACTGATCGAACTCAAGAAACTTTAAACGCAAGAAAGACAGACTGAGAGAGAGAGAGAAAATAAACACAGAGCTTCTTCTTTCTTTCTTTCTACTCTTATCTTTCTTCTCTTTTTCTTTCCCAGACAGTGCCAAACACACATGCACACTCCCTCGGGGTGACTGAATGCCATGAAGGTGGCAGATATCTGGCAGGGGCTTCCGGTCTAACCATCTAGCTAGCAGGTGGCTGCTATCAGCAGCATTCCTCTGCCTCCTGCTGCAACGATGCCTACATTTCACAACGTTTGGAACAACGCACTGTCATCTGTGGGGGTGTGTCTGCGTGTGTGTGAGTGGGGGGGGGGGGGCGGGCTGAAGGGATACACGTGTGTGTGGGTGTGTATAAGGGTGTGTGTGTGTGTGTGTGTGAAGTTGGAAATAAGAAGTGCTTGTTTTCATGTGTAATGTTAATGTGTGTGCATGTGCTTGAGGGATACATACAGTATGTACGCTACATGTGAGTGCCTGTGTGAAGTTGTAAATATGAGGTGTGTGTGTGTTTATATGTAGGCTAATGTGTGCTAAAGGGCAGGTACGTGTGTTTAACTGTATGTGTGTGTGCATGTGCTTGAGGGATACATAGTGTGTAGGTGTGTAGGTGTGTGTGGAATTGGGAAATCCACTTTTTCGAGCGTTCTCCCAAAGGCATGCTGGGACCCATGCCTTCTGCACATACCGCGCTGACAGTATAATTACTCATTAAACGGTTAACACAGACATTGATCTTAGCGTCCCGCTGACGTGTCTCTCAGCGCTCACGCCTTTTATGTGGTTTCATTACGCACCTCTGTAAACCTCACCTGCCGCGTGGGTTCCGTACCTATGTCGCCACGACAATGGCCACACCCCACTACAATCGCGGCGGAATCGCTCCGCCGCGTTGTTTTGGATGAGGCGCGCGTGTTGCCAAGCGACAGTCCCTCACAGGGAAGCCCTTCGCGTGTGAATGAGAGGTGTGACGTCTGCTTATAGTATTTCCCCCCGCGCTGGCCGAGAGAGGGGGGCGGAGCCAAGACTGCCGTGTTTGCTTTGCAGGGTGGGTGGCCGGAAGGGATGCGTGTGTATCATGTGTGTTCAAGTTTAACAGTAGAGGGAATTATTGCTGCCGTTGCAACATATTGTTGTCCAACTTGTTTAGTAGCTGGATTAAGTAAGGAATAACCTGTCCATGTCAGTCAAGCGCGCACACACACACACGTAAACATGCAAACACAAATTCTCCAGATTTTATTTAGCCACCCATGGTTTGTCAGTTTTACCAAATAAATTATATACTAAGCTAGGTAAAACTGCTGTATTAGCAGAAATATCAGCGATCAACTTAAGTCGACTTATATTATATAAAAAATCCAATAAGCAGTTTTCCCAAGAAATAGATTTAGATGTAGCAGTGATTTTAGTAATCTTATTGGTAGCCATGACAAACTCCATAGCAGGCCCTGTGTAATGCAGAATGAAATAGCTCATTCATTACCTACGAACCAATTTTAATGTCAATACATATTGTAGCTACTGTATGTCCAGGCCAATAGCATGTGTTGCTGTCAAACCTGATTTATGACAATTGCAGAGGGAGGATAGAGCCAGAGGTTTCATAAACCTTCCTCATAATGCTCATCCTCATAATCAGGATACATCCACATACTCTCACATAGACACATTCATGCCTGTATTCCAGCACATACTCCCCCATACACAAGAATACGCAGCCATACACACAGACTTCCAGTAAATGGAAGTTTTCTACAGAAAACGGAATTCCTGAACTCCCTCTCCCTCTCTCTGTGTGTGTGTGTGTGTGTGTGTGTGTGTGTTTGTGTTTGTGGTGCTTGATTTAGACACAACCCAGGGATAGTGGGATAGTGATACATTGACATTTGAATGCTATTTCAACTACTTCAGCTGTTCCTGCTGTCAAGCATGATGTTTTAAGCGGCTGAAATGGAGAATGTCATGTTCTTTTACAAAAGTATTCTCCCAGACTGTGGTACAGCCCCAACCCCATACCTACAACCCCATATTTCCTCCCCAGCTTACTGGGTGCATGTAGCTGTAGAGAAGACGTGGGCCTATCAGCGCTGTCGGGGGAGGAGTAGCGAGGAGTGCGAGCCACTCTGCCACTGAGGTACAGGAGGGCTATGAACGAAAACAGTCCACTCTCCTAGCCTAACAAGATATGCCTTCGATATTCTACAGAGAATTTGGCGTAGCATTGCAGACTTCCTGGCAACTAAGTGTTATCTTCTCTTATCTTATACCGTATCTTATATTGCAGTTTCTTGTCTTATCTCATCTTTTAGTTTCATTGACCTATGTCATTTAGTTAAGTTTCACAACCCTCCCTATCTGCTTGTGTCCAGGGCTTACAGCACAGTAGACAGGCCCATACAACATGTGTTGCTGTCAAACCTGATTAATGACTCATCAACTCAGAGCCAGCGGTGCTTCATCCATATGGTTGCCAGAGCGGAGACAGATTTTATATTTGTTTAGCAAATGTATTTTATTGCACTCACACTTCTTTCTTTAGCGTTTTAAATTTCTCTCTGTATTGCTTAGCCCCTATTTTCTTTTAACTTCTGCTGGGTGCGGCTTTGAGACCTTTGGTGAAAACGCATATTTAAAGGCACCACAAGGAAGTTTTCCACTATTTCCTAATCAGTTCTGTGATTTTTTTGTTGCATCTATGTATCTAAAATCTGAAATGAGACCATCAGTGATAAAGTTGACGTACGTATTATAATTCCAAATTCTTGCCACAGGGTATAGTAAAAAAACACACTCTTCATTGGAAAGTGGAGGTACTCAAAGTCATTCTAATGAGGAAATGGAGAATAGGCTCATGAGAAATGTAGTCTTTACTCCGGGAAACGGTATCACATCCTCATATCCCCTCATAGTGCCTATACTGGCACACAATCACATTTAGGGTTCACACACACACTTTTCTACTTAAGTCATAATATTTTTTCTTCAATCATACACACACAAACACACCCCTAGTCTTCGAACCCTGCTACACAGGGTTGTATTTACACCACAAAAAAATATACTGTGTAAAATCATTTTATAGCTCTAATAAGACGGATATTAAATTTGACTATGGAGCAAGCTGAGCTTTTTTCCCCATTCATTTGCATCATGAGAGAGACGCTCGGGGGATAATGACAGTGTTTATCGTGCAGCGCATAGCTGGCATGTCAGAGTACAGAGAACAAAAGATGCCACCAGGCATCAGTCCAAGAACTCGGAGAACTCTCAAAAAGGAATCGGGGCCAAATCTTTTATTTGTTGGTATGTGTGTGTGTCGTTCCTTGTGTGCTGTACCTGCCTTCTACCGTGTCTGCGTGCCAGTCTGCACGTGTTGGTACAGTATGTGAACCTCTCCGTTTGTGTTGCGCCTTTGTGGTGCTTGGTACATTGTGTTGCGTTTATGCTTTCATGTTTTAGAACAAGAGGAAGTTAAATGCTTGTGCCGTTGGTATTGTTGACTGTGAACGGTTGCCGCTGGCAACAATGTGCACATGCATTCTAGAACATATGAAGTATGCTACTTTGAGACTTTGTAGGAACTAACAAGGAAAATGCTGCCCCTCAAAAAAAAAAACAGCGCTTAACTTGCTATTATTGTTAATTGCTAGAAGTATAAATACACTGTATGTGATGTTATCAATATTTCAAGTTAGTCTAACTATTGTCCAACAACAGACATGATAAGGCAAGACAATTTGGGAATAAAGGGAAAATTCAGAGGAATCGACCTTCGCATAAACATATTTGAATGATAGAGAGTGTGTGTGTGTGTGTGTTTGTAAACTATGACATACCACTCCAACAAGTGATGTATTTGGTGTCAGGTGAGGACAGTGTTGCAGCTGAATTTATGAATTGACAATTTCCCTCATTAAACATAAGATAACATTTTACCAATCCATACATACGGTAGATAGCACTGGTTCAGTTCTTTCAGCATCTTCATCGATAGAGAGAGAAAGAGAGAGCGCAAGAGAGAGCGAGAGAGAGCGAGACAGAGCAAGCTCCTATGTCCTCCTATGAGTATGTCATAATAATGCTAATGTAGCTTGATGTGTGGTTAATGTCAGCCTCTCTGCGCCAGCAGTGGAGACACTGGAGCCTGATGTAACACAGTTGCAGCCGGGAAGGAGGGCATAAATGTCAGTTTTAAACACTGCTATTTACCCAAACAACTATAATCAACCAGTTTGTGCTGACACACACACACACACAAACACACACACACACACACACACACACACACACACACACACAAACTCACACAGAAACAAACAGACAGGGACAAACACAAGTCATTGCGTAGGAACACACACATGCAAAACAAACACATGCACACACACACGCACACCACACACATACAAATGCAATACATCAGCATTAAGACGCCAACCATAACCAACCGTCTCCCTCCCACCCTCTCTCTTTAAATGACAATATATCTTTTGTTTGCAGTTTACAGTCCCATTCTATAGGTTTTCTTTTTTTATGTGGAGTTTGTTTCAGTTTAACTCTCTGTCTCAGTCTCTTTTTTTTATCTCAATCTCTGTTTGTCTCTATTTCTACTTTTCTGTGTCTTTTTAAACCTCTCTTCGTTTTGACGTCTTTTTTTCGATCTGCGTTGATTCTCGTCCTCTCGGGGCCCCTGGTCCTTGTCAGGAGTCAATTAAAAGCATGTGTGTCTTTTGAAGGGGGTTTGATTTAAATTCTCCTGTTAAACAACAGTAACTACTTTCAAATCCTCATGGTTATTACGGTTATGGAGGTGGAGGTGATGGTGGTGATGGTGGTGATGGTGGTGGGGGAGGAGGGGGAAGATAGATTGAGTTGTTATGATTTGGCACAACCCATTATGCCATTTACAAACTATTCCAAATGTCAAATGAAAGGGTAGGCCTTTCATGTCACAGACAAAAGTTCAGAGGGGAGGTGGGGGGGGAGAAAAAATAGATTTTAGTGGAAAAGAGAAAGTAAAAAATAGATCCACACCGCATAATGATGTCTACAAAAATAGAAACACACACAACACGGCAATCCGCAAGGCAATCCTCAACAGATGAAAAGGGGTAGGGGTTGGGGTTGGGGTTGGGGTTGGGGGGGGGGGTTGACCCCACATGTGGCAGAGACAGAATGAATCTTTCGAGTCATTTTCTAGAAGGCCACTCATTATGCTGGGCATGTGTGTTTCTGAAACTTGAAATAATGTATGGGCTTCACCGCAAAAGCCCTGTTTGAAAATGTTTAATGTTACAAATCAAAGCAAAGGACATTAACTGTGCAGGGTCCAAGTGACAATGGGACAGAATTTTTACTTTTCTGGATGGTGGTTCTGAGATAATAGCAGCTTTAGGCTAGTTAGCATGCAAAAAGAACTAAAATATAAGTCCAATATATTATATGGGAGAAGTAGTTGTCCAACAACTGGACATGAATTAACCTAAAAAGCATGGAACAGTTAATGAGCCTTTAAAAATAACAGTCATGGTTAGCTGTGGTAAAACCTAATGCTTACATATGGTGGCTTAAATGGGTAGTCCACTAATTCCTTAAATTGTCCCAAAAAAATGGGTTGCAGATTTACTACCAAGGACAGGGTCAGCAATAAAATGTAACAACTGTACCTTACGCTTTGAACGTTCTCTTTCTTTTTACAAAGCTTGGTCACTACTGGTGTGTTCAAACATCTAACTGAAAATAAATACTTTTCTTCACTTTTCATATCATGGCATATTCATCCCAACCCATGATGCAAGTTAATATCTAACATTTATAAACAAATAGATTAAGGGATTCAGGCTAGATCTTTGCTTTAGACTTGCAACCGACTTTGGGATTTTTAGAGCAAACCAGGAACACAAAAGATCATTGTATATATGCAGACGATGTCATTCTCTATGTATCTGATCCTCTTTTATCAATCCCACATATCCTTAACATTTTCAAAGAATTCGGTAGATTCTCGGGCTATGAAGTTAACCTTAATAAAAGCGAGCTCTTGCCTATTACTACAGTTGCCAGTCAGATCCCCTTTCATTCACTATTCTTTAAAATAATAAATAAAAAAATTATCCTTTTAAAATAATAAAGAAAGAAAATTCTAGGCATATCTATTACAAAATCTCACTCTTAACTGCTAAAGGCCAAATTTACTCCACTTCTGGAACGTACTCGACAGGATCTCACTCGTTGGTCGACCTTTTTCACTAGCCAGGCAGATTAACACTCCAAAACACGTATTTTATATAATTATATTATATACAATTATATATACAATTATTACATTTATTTCTTATATGTATTCTATACCTCCTTGCAAAAGCTTTCTTCAAAAAGCTTGACAGCCTTATTTCATCATTTATTTGGAATAGTAAAAGTTGCAAATAAAAGCTGCTTAGTTGCAAATTGAATCAAGCTCTTGCAGTCGTATTTCATTTTGTGTTTATCAATACCCCTGCACAGCCCCCAGGCCTGTCAGAACCCTGTGGTTCTACATTCCTTGAGAATTTGGTCCCAGTGTAGGAAGCATTACAGATTACTGTTGCAGCCAATCACCTGCTCCCAGGCTACCTATACGACAACACATCTCTGGTTATAAAAGGACATTTTGAATATTAGGATGTTATATAACAAAATATATTTTTTATTTGATCAAATTAAGTAGGAATCTGCTTTACCAGCACATAATTTCTTCCATTACTTACAAATCAAACATTTTAGAAGTTATTTTAATCAATTTCCTCCCCTGCCTCAAGTGACAAAAATGTCACTTGATTTAATTATAGAAACCAAACTAGAGGTTAAGGGAATATTAGCAAGGCTCTATACAACTATATTTAATATGGAAGACTCATCACTCTCAATAATAACAGAAAATTGGGAAAGTATTCGGAAGCAAACATATCAGAAGATCTATGGTCTAAAATGCTTAAAATAATTCACTCTTTTTCATCTATCTCTGCAAGACATGGCCTTATTATATTTATGATGGTACACCAGGTTCATATGTTTAAGGTCAAGCTTTCGGAAAATGTTCCTGGGGTTAGTCCCACCTGTGATAGTTGCACACAAGCTCCTGCCAGCCTTTATCACACATTTTGGTTATGTCCAAATATAATGGCATTCTGGTTTACTCAGAAACCACAGGTCAAAAAATTGCACCCTGCCCTTTTCTTGGACTTTTTGGTGTACCGTCAGGAGACCTTGCTCTGCGAAAAACACAGTTAAACTGCATAGCCTATCAGGCAAGTCGTCTCATTCTTTTAAATTGGAAGAGTAACTGACCCCACTCCTTCGGCAGATGGATTTGTGAGGTCATGCATTTTCTTAAAATAGAAAGAATAAGATACTCACTGCAGAGATCCACTGTGATGTTTGATGCTGTAGAGCTGCCTTTTATCTCTCATGTAGAACATTTAACATGTCACTTACCTCTTGAAAACGGGTATTGCTTGATACATGTATGCTACTCTGTGGACAGTTGTTTTTCCTTTTTCCCCTCCATTCATTATGTCTGTCTTATCCGTTGTATTTGTGCTTTTTATATGTATAAAAAACTAGATAAAACAATAAAAAAACATTGAATAAACAAAAGATAGTTATATATTAAGACCTTGGTAAGATTTTTTGATTATTTTTCTTTGAATAAATCCCCTGATTGACTCGGTTGCTAAGCACAGTCAAAAGTTTGTTTGTTTTGGCAACCTGTGAATTTATGTGTTCAGTTATCTATATCCAGAAGCACTGTGCTTGATTTGCTTCGATCAACATCACAGAAAACCTCTGGTTAAGTACTGGTTAATAAATAACACTTTAGCCACATGAAGGAAGAATAAGGGAAGGTACAGTACAGTATGTGCATAGGTATGAAAGAAAGCCTCTGTATACTACTGTACCAGCGATTCTCAAAACAGTGGTCTGTGGCATGTGACCAGGTTGTCCATGATAACATTTTCAACAAATTGTATTTCTTGAAAAGCCCAAATAGGAAAGTGTGGTAAAGCCCTACTGTATCTAAATTTAAACTGAGAAACACACACAGAAATAAGCAAGAGCACAAAGGTAAATCGAATTACTCTGCTAATACAGTACTTGGCAACTTGGCTACAATGATAATGTGATATAAAATGGCTACACATACATACACACGCACACGGCCATGTGCACACAGTACTATTGCTGCTACTAGAGTAATGAGAGTAAAGTGCCTATAAGCAGGCATGCAGTCATGGCTCTTGTTTCAAGCTAACGTCATTTGAGCCAGACCCTTGTGTCTTTGTTATTTCTACTCTATTTATTTATTTGTATGTTTGTAATTCTACTTCAGGGGTGCTGGAAGACTTTTTAACTTGGGAGTTAACACATTTGTGTTGAAATTTACTAGTAATTACTAGGGGGGTCTAGGGGTATGCTCCCCTGGGACAAACTTTTGATAAAAACTTGATAAACAATATTTTAACTGCTTGTTAGCTATAAATTGACTCTTAAATGCCAGTCGTAATTGTGTGTATATCCCAGACAACTCTGACGGGCAACCGTACCATATAAATGGGGAACTCCCGTCAAACCATTCAGAGATGTATTGTATTGCTTAAGCTCAGTTTGAAGATGTTGGTCGCTATTTAATTACTGCTCTAAATTAAATTTAGTATGATGTTAAATATAGACGGCAGAACACTGAAGTTGGACATGCGTTTGTGCGTCATCCCCAGAAGGGAAGTGATAGAGATGATTAAATCAAAACATTGTTAAAAGAATAAAATTAGTGGAAGTCCTTTGACTTTTTACGACTAAATAAACGACTGCATTGCAGTTACAGCCCGTCAAAAGTAGGGGGTGCTGCAACACCCACAGCACCCAGATTCATGATTGGTTAGAGAAGAAAAGAGACCAAGTTGGACTGAAATATCGTAGTGGTAATGACATGGTAATTCAGTCTGAATATCAGGCTAGGCCTGCTTTTAAGCATCCTTGAGCAAGATCGCTAACTCCTATTGTACCTGCTCTTTAATACTTGTAATTGTAAAGTCACGCTGGATAGGAATGTCTGTTAAATGGTCCTACTGTAATTGCTAAACGATCCTACTGTAATTATATTTTACTGGATAAATAAATAAATATTTGACGTTTCTTTGTCTATTTCATATACGACAACAGAATGCTTCTACAGTTGAACAGTTGTCGGGTGCACCGGCATGCCCAGACAAGCCACCACCTAAAAATAAAACTTATGGTTTCACTGGTTTTAAATGAATTGTCATTTCCCTGGCCGCTTTTACCCTCTCCAAGAAATATTTGTGTTTGATATGCAATGATTTACATGCTGCAACCGTTGGATTTGGTCTTTTAATAACCTAACCTGACCCGACCTTGCTCCGAATACCAGGGCCAAGTCCTGGGGCCTGGGATCAGTCAGATGAGACATGAGCCCTGAAGCTCTCGGTGTATGTTATTGAGTGATCGTGTCTTCTGCCGTGGATTAGCACCTGTCTGAATTCATGTCTGTCTGCCGCGGCGGTGTTTGATAGGCAGCACAGACCCATAGCGGTTATCATTAATAAAACTATCATGACTGCGGGCTAAAGGGAGAGAACAGAAGAGAGGAGGAGATAGAGGAGGCGCGGATGAAACATCAGAATAATAGTATGTACTGTATGAGAATGGACAAAGTATGAACTTAGCACACCCATCAAATATCAGTGATTATAACTGACAGGGATTGTTGTGATTTAACTGCAGCTATTTAAATAGATTAATTGCTGAGAGAAAGTACAATTGACTGCATGCCTAATTACTGCATCTTATCTGTACAGTATGTACAGTTTTTTTAATGCTCTTTGGCACACATTTACATTTCGTGCTTCTTATTTAAAATGATTTTAAGGACTCCCATTATAACTGGGGGTTACTATAGAACATTACATTGTGTATTGAATACATTTAGTTATTAACTAGACATCAAATGTATATTAACTAGACATCATACTGTATATTCTAATGTGCTATATCCAGGGGTGTAGTGGGTGTTGGATGCATTTCTTAGAGCATTTAACCCTAACCCTATTTAATAATTTTTTTTAATAATTTTTTGCCAATGGTAACAAGTGCACACATCAAGCATATTTTTATTTAAAAGCACATAGAAAATGCTATGACACATCTTCCCGCGTATGCGCACATTTTTTTGGAAAACGAACAACAATTGGCTTTTGCTGCAGCTCATCCTCGCTAAACCAAAAGTGTGGGTAAAATGGCTCTTCGGCAGAAAAATATAGATTTTTATTTTTGGCGATTCCTTTGACTGTGTTTTGGATCAGGAAGTCCAGTGGTCAAAATCAAAACATCAAAAGTGAGTAACACTAGTGGTTTTTATCGAGGCAGTGCTGCCTGTTGTGCTTGGTGTGTTCAAACTTTGCATTATATGTAATCAAAATGACTGGTAGTGTTACAGTAAACCAATGTAAGTGATATTGAATATAAGCAATGATATGACGCCCCCTCCAACCAGGGACGCTGGAAGACATTTTAACTTTTGGGTGCTGAAATCTTTATCTTGGAGTGACATTTGTGTTGAAATTGCGTAATTACTTAAGGTAGACAAATGTTTTATATTTTTTGCCGCCCAACATCATACAAAATTTTATTTAGAACAGTGTTTAATTAAATAGGACCAACATCACAAACTGAGCTGAAGTGAGCTACCATCTCTGAATGGTTTGATGGTAGTTTCCTGTTTATATGGTAGGCTATGATGTTGAAAAGGTGAAAAGGTGTTAAAATATTATTTATGTTCTGGACGGTGTGTAGCCAAGATGTATTTTAGCATTATCCTTTAAGTAATTAGTGCTTCTTTTTTGTCGGGAAAGTGACTAGAATGCGCTATTTAATTAATTAAGCAAACAGAAGGACACTATCATTGACTTCCATTTGTGCGTCATCCCCAGAAGAGAAATAATAGGTGCACTTTCAAGAAATTCAAAGAAATTCAAATTAAAATAATACAATTTGTAGATTTTAACCCTTTTGTAAACCAACATGTTTTATAGACGACTTCTTATGACAAAAAAAAAATCAATACAAAATGTTTTTTATTGATTTTTTTGCATTGCAGTTGTAGCCCGTCAAAAGTAGCACCCCCACTTCCCGCTGCATGATTTGAAGCAAAGCTCGACAAATTATCAGCGCTGTTGATAATGTTAATTTTTGTAATACAGTAGCTAAAGTAGGCATAAGTAGTTTCTGGATCTGGCAATATTGTTTTAAGTCCACTTTTGTGTGTGTGTGTGTGTGTGTATGTATGTGTGTGGCATTCTTTGTGATGACATCATTAAAATAGCGTTCCCCACTAAAAAACTAGACAGCCCTTCTACACCAATGACTGTATCCCTTTAAAGCTAACGTAGTCGCACAATGCTTGGCAGGAATGTCAAGTTGACTTAATACCAACATTGGTGGGTATTTTGCAAACCATTTTATTAGACGTAAAAACACTGCTTGCCTCAATAACATAACAAAACACAGATGTGGACAATTGATTATCATAAAAGCTTGCTTCACTTCGCAAGGAGGCTAAGATGTCAACATTCTGATACAGCATTCGTTTCAGATTGTCAGGACTGGCGCTGAAGACAGAGACCTCTACAGGGCATCTTTTTTTTTTTACAGTAACCCAGAAGCCCTGCCGTAAGCAGGAAAGCTTTCTTCCTGTCTATCCTGTAAACAGGGAAGCCCCTGGAAACCCTAAGAGCTTGACATTTATTTGCAATTATGATGCAAGAAACTGTACTCAAAAGAACCAATCATAAAGAAGGTGACAGTTGTCCCGACAACAGATGCAACAAAACATACAGAGGCGAGTCTGATGAACACCTCTGTGTGCGTGAGTGCGTGCGTGTGGAAAGGGAAATTCACATTTCTGTCCCACTGTGAAAAAGGGCCCAAACATTTTCATTTACCCCTTTTCATTCAAATGCGATCTGATTTGGCCCTCAGCAGCCCCACGTTGGCATCATCCTTTTCACTAGCTTCATCTAAAACTAACACACTCTCCAGTTATATACCAGATGTTGTACCTAGCAGGCAAGCCAAACCAAATTTCCTTTTAACTCGGCCCTTGTGGTTCACATGTTTTGCTTGCGCAGCCCCCACGAAACAGTGCCTGCGTAAAACAAGCTACAACACTACACACTCTCCTTTAAATAAATCTATATAAAGCTGTCTAGAGTTTATATGCCAAGCTAATATTATGAACTGTAAAGAAACAAACCCATAGGCTCATATTGGTCAATGCTTTACAATAAAACACAGCTGCGTTCTCCCACTGTTGGATGTAAAATATGTGGCATGCTGTGTTGGAAAAGTACTTCATCTAGCTCTGAGCTTTTTCTCACACATTTTGTGTACATGCGATAGCACGCACATATACACACGCTAACTGACTGACAGAAATGTCAGTCAGCTAAAACTGTTTAGCGTGCTGAGATGCCAAATGTGGTGAGAAATCATTCAGTGCGTGTGTGTGTGTCTCTGTCTGTATATGCATGCAGTGTGTGTGTGTGTGTGTGTGTGTACTTCCAGGTGTTATTCACATGGGTAAGCAGGAATAGGACTAATTATTTCAGCCATGTCATATGTTGTTTCCCTTTCTGTCATTCTCTCTATCAGCCCCTGCTTCAGTGCACACACACACACACACACACACACACACACACACACACACACACACACGCACACACGCACACATGCATACTGTCTACACACAGATCATAATCCTACACAGGTAACCCACCCCCAACTTGGAATGTTCAATACCGCACCTGAACCACAATCCAAAAATATCTGCGAAATTTTCTGTAACCTGCCCTAGTTATAGAAAACCCACAATGAGTTTGTTACTCATACTTCGAAAGACAATTTCCACATGTGCGACACAGTCAATAATCGTACCCACAAATTAAGCCTAACTGGGGTTTTTTACTCATTTTTGTGGATCACTGGGTCATGTACAAGACTCATATACATGTACTTTTAACATATACTTTTAATTTACACTTTTGATTTACTCTTCCTATCCTTTTCCCGTCTTTCTTTCACAGCACAGTACTCGCTGTATGTTTTTCCTGCACTCTCAGTCTTTCCATTTGTGCAGGGAAGCGTGACAACATGTTATACCAGGTACGTGTTAGCTTCTGGCAGGCATACAGTTTACAGACCCTGAGTAAATACATACCAGTCATACCATCAGTGTATTTGCATATTCTGAATTAGGCCCTATTGTAAATAATATAATGTGGTATGATCAGAGACATTACTTAGAAGAGACAGACCACTTCAAGAATCCTGTATAGAACTTTGTGGGAGAAACCCATAACGCCAAAGATGGCGGTTGTATGCATATATCCCATCCCTCCCCCCAAAGAGCCAATCGGCTGCTTTATAGATGATCGGGAAACCTATTAAGCCAATTGTGTGGTTGCACTGACCATGCACATGCGTGGTAGAAGTATAAACTGCCCGCGGGCGATGGCTGCCGAGTGACCAGACTTTGGTATTATGCCTATACTATTGCAGTTTTAGGATATTGGGCCTCCTGTGAGAACCACCTGCATGCGGAGAGCTGTTCTTAAGTGTTCTCATGTTTAGAGAAGTTCATGAGGCCTGTCATACAAGTCATCACATTAGCCAGCCTAGTTTCCATTGCATTCCGGTGCTACATCAAGTATGCCATGTTTCTCTCGTACGTGAACCGGCCCTCCCGTTGCAGTCATGGCAAGCCGTGTTTTGGGCAAGATGTTTTTTTTTAACCAAGCCCATTTGTTTTTTGTTTTTGCTTATTTATTTCAGTGACAGTACAGAGCACAGATAACATCATGGCTACTGGCTTGATACTAGCCTGACTTTTACCATCCCTGTTTCAACAGGTCCCTCAATTCCGCAACTGACTGTATTTCTCTGAACACGCAAAAGCTTCACTTTCTACTCGTCATTTTTTGAATGACATGGCTGGAGGGATACGGCGGGAAGCCTACCCTATATTGCAGTGTTGGTCACGTGTGCATGCACAAATAGGTGGCAAGTTAGGAGTTGTTGTTGAATGTGAGAATGTTCTTGCATGAGGCCCATTGTCCTGTTGGGAATATTCTGTCCAGCGGGAAGATGTTTGTGTTACCTAATTCTGCACACAGCATTCTGCCCAGGTGTACTTCTGAATAGGGATTACCCTCATACCAGGAAAGCAGGTACTGTGTGTCATGTCAAAAGGAGCCGGACAAGCCTAAAATAAACACTTCTTATCTTTGGCAAGGACCTGATGTCTCCAATCGATAGTGAGAATTAACCAAATCTGATTCTTTAGCAGTGAGTCACCGCCGCAAAATGGTGTGCACGTGTGTGTGAGAGAGAGAGAGAGAGAGAGAGAGAGAGAGAGAGAGAGAGAGATTTCAACATACTGTTTATTTTCCACCTGTCAGTGCTTTTACAAACCTTTCCTTGTCTCTCCACAGTTCAAGGTACAGTAGATAATCCACAATAAAGAGCAGGGATGATGAAAGATGTCAGAAATCTTAATCCACAAAGATATGTGGTCCATTCCATATTCTTCCCATGCGACAACAAGCATTGATATTAGTGTTATTGAGTATTAGTGTTAGCATGCTCTTGGTAAAGTTCAATGATACTGTACCAATAACATGTAACAATCCCATGAAGCCCTAAATAAAACACATGTACTGTAAACCGAGGTATATTTTTTCACAATGTCCATTTGTTTCACCCTCAAAGGGCACATTTCTTATATGGCATTTTAGGGAGCTGTGGGGGTAAAAGTGGGGTCTGTTCTTAAATTATTTTTTTTAATGTTTATGTTGTTTATATGTTTTATGCTATTCTATGATGCTATTAAATTGTTAGCCTAGAGGGCCTCAAGCTATGAAGCACCTTGTGGGGGTCTTAAGATGTTTGAAACTCTCTCTGTACAGAGTAGAGAGCATAGAATAAAATATAAACTGGGCTAGTGACAAGTGTAAAGTGCATGAAATAAATTGCAATCTTTGCACCATCCCTCAATCTCCCTCCCTCTGTTTCTTTGGTGTTTAAAAATGACCGAAGCAAACCCAGGTACTAGAGACCAGGATGAGGGGAAAAGCAGATTCATAACTGAGTGAACATGGAGGAACCAAATAGTAACTAAACAAAACAGAAAAATACAATACAAACAAATAAACGTGGGGTACACACTCATGTTCCACTCTTCTTTTTGTCAATGAGGGAAATAGAATGTCAGCCATTTTGTATTAATGCGCTGGAGACTGCTGGTGTTCCTGTAACAGGATGAGATATGGTGAGTACAAGCGCAGGCAAACGAGCACGAACACCGAATCAAGAAAAAACAATAAACAAACACGGAGAAGCAAATAGCAATATACTGGGGGATCCCAAAGTGTTCCCAGGCCAGGTTGGAGATATAGTCCCTCCACCTAGTCATGGGTCTTCCCCGAGGCCTTCTCCCAGATGGACGTGCCTGGAACACCTCCCTAGGGAGGCTCCCAGGGGACATCCTTACCAGATGCCCAAACCACCTCAACTGGCTCCTTTCGACGCAAAGGAGCAGCGGCTCTTCTCCGAGCTCCTCGCGGATAACTGAGCTTCTCACCCTATCTCTAAGGGAGACGCCAGTCACCCTCCTGAGGAAACCCATTTCAGCCGCTTGTACCCTGGATCTCGTTCTTTCGGTCATGACCCAGCCTTCATGACCATAGGTGAGGGTAGGAACAAAAATTGACCGGTAGATCGAGAGCTTTGCCTTCCAGCTAAGCTCTCTTTTCGTCACAACGGTGCGATAAAGGGAGTGTAATACCGCTCCCGCTGCGCCGATCTCCCGCTCCATCGTCCCCTCACTCGCGAACAAGACCCCAAGGTACTTGAACTCCTTCACTTGGGGTAAGGTCTCATTTCATTACCAGAGTAGGCACTCCATCGGTTTCCTGCTGAGAACCATGGCCTAAGATTTAGAGGTGCTGATCCTCATCCCAGCCGCTTTACACTCGGCTGCAAACCGGTCCAGTGAGTGCTGAAGGTCACAGGCCGATGATGCCATCAGGACCACATCTGCAAAAAGCAGCGATGAGATCCCTAGCCCACCAAGCTGCAACCTCTCCCCACCATGACTACGCCTCGATATCCTGTCCATGAATATCACAAACAGGATTGGTGACAAAGCGCAGCCCTGACGGAGACCAACCCCCACCGGAAACGAGTCTGACTTACTGCCCAGAACCTGGACACAGCTCTCGCTTTGGTCGTACAGAGATTGGATGGCCCTGAGAAGGGACCCCCTTACCCCAGTATGGAATAAAGAACTCTAATTTATGTGTGTGTTTTATGAGTCATAGCTAGTCTCAGACAGGCCCAGAGTGGGTTGATAGCTGGCAGTAATGCCGTTTGTAGACATACACACACATACAGAAGGACCTGCGAGCCAGACACCTTAAGCCTTCTACGCCACATGGAGTGGGCAGTATTTAGACCCATGGCACCCGTGTGAATTCCTCAACATTAATGCTACTGTATCTCACACACACACACACACACACTCATGCACACTGAAACAATAACTCACATTTCAATTTATTTACACTGTTATCAATGTGGTCTGTTATATGTGAACGTCAAATGTGCCCGCAAAACTCAGCTCCCCACAATGTGTAGGTAACAGTTGGCATAAATATAACAATCTGGATATATTGTTTGTTTATTTCCTGAATATAGGCTAGCATATTATTAAATAAATATATAATTTAAAGTCAACGATCGACGGTAGGCTTTCTCTGACATAATCATATATTGGTAGGCTAGTACCAATCTTACATTATGTCTTATATAGTATTAAAAAAAACACATACACTGGGAACAAGCTATTGGCGAAGTTTAATGGCTTTAGATTAACATGGCATGGTGAATGAAGAACACTCCCTTTTAGCATCACCAACGCAAAATGGCTCCGCCCACAGTGGTCTTCAAGGCAGAATAGAACGTTGATCCCCTGCTAGTAACGTGCAGGGTTTCCGCTAATGGTTTAAACAGACTTTTACTCACAAACTCACAAATAATAACACACTGTCACACTAATATGCTTCTACACAGTGTAACTGTGTCTACTGCACACATGTGCTGGCTGATGATGTTGACACATGTTCTCTGTACCAACGTGTCTGGCAGGTTGGGTAATGTGCACTTGCTCGGGGCACATGTTGTGTGTGTGTGTGTTTATGTGTCATTGTGAAAGGAAAATATAAAAAAATCACCTTAGAGTATATGCTTGGTTTTAAAAGCTTCAAAGCCAGGCTCAGCAAAATATGACAGAAATATGTGACAATATGTGATAAATAAGTTGAAAACAAACACAGGCCTAGGCAGACACATTAATAAATATGTGTGTAATGCCGGTAGTGGTAGCTACGGGGGTGGGGGGGGGGGATTTGTGTTTGACCCAGAGTGGCAGGAGTCTTGTGTGATCAAAGAGCCAGTTTCTACTCCTCAATAACTACCTCCCACTGGTAAATACACAGCCTACTGCTCTTCATACATTATCCTTCTAGGCAGCTACCAGTAGCAAAACATGCACCTGTTAAAACTAAAGAGGAATGTGTATTTTTCTGGAGGCAAATGTCCAACAGAGTTGCACGGTTGCACAGTTGCAGGCATGGTTGTGAACTGTCAATATGTAATATACTGTATTCCAGATTACTGTAAGTGCAAATATATAAATCTAGTAAACTGATATTCTTTGTAATTGATTATGTTTCGGTATATTTTTTATTTCAACAATTCATATGTTTGCTAAGGTTAAAAATTGTATTATAATATGCAGCTACTGTTTATTTTATTTGTAAAAGTATGGATTTCTCTGCAATCAAAGGGCTGTTAAGTTCAAAAATGAAAAAAAAAAATGTATTCAAGTATTTCAAGTTGCTATTTTTAAACTTTTCCGAAAGTGATTTATTTGTTAAGTCACCTAGAGTAATGGCACTGTTAAATTCAAGGTTACATTCATGAGGTTCTAGTGTCATATATGGCATGCCACTGTTCAGCAATCCAATCATCAGTAACAACACGTAAAATTAACATATTGGAAGCAACTGTTCAAAAACATATTTACACTAAACACACTAACACTTACCAAACAACCATTCTGTGTATTGGATGTTACTATATGTATGTTATATACATAAAAATAAAGCATTCGGCTTTCAACCATTAGCCTGCACAAAGCTACATTTAATCTGATAATCATGGAGACATTTTGCCCCACTACAGAGAAGAAGTCGCATTTTAATGCATGTTCACATTGTCTGTGCACATTCCCAGACAGCAGGTGGGGTGTGGAGAGGGGCTTTGGAAAACAAGATCCCACCATCAGGTTTGTTTAGGCAAGGCCGGGATCAGCCACCGCTGCTACGGGGTCGAGACCCGACACAATGTGATCCATTCCTTTTTGTCTTCGTATCTCATTCGTATCATCTTTCATTGTGAGAGAGGCTCAAAGTCCAAACGTTGTGTCGAACAATTGCAATGTGACTGCATTACCTCAGGTAGTACAGTCACACTCTCACCCACTCTCTCTCTCGCACGCTCACACGAGTTTCCCGACACAGGGAGTTTCTTTGAGACCTCAAAAATAACAGACTCCCTTCAGAGAGGCATTCCTAGCATGTTTAATTTCCCTGAAAATAATCACACAGGTTCAAAGGAGACCTCTGCCACAACTCCTATCTTCACTACACTGTGTGTGTGTGTGTGTGTGTGTGTGTGTGTGTGTGTGTGTGTGTGTGTGAGAAAGACAGAGATCGTTTATCTCTTGCAGCTCGTTCTCTTTCACTCACTCAGTCTGTGTCCGAAATCACACCCTTACTCACTTGTTCACTATGCACGAAATATTTGATTCTATTGTATCCCGTTCCGTTTGGAAATAAGTCTGGCTCTCAGCCCTTTTTGAGCCAGCCTGGAAAAAAGCCTTATGCATTATGGGACATATTGGGTCATAATATGGTGAACTATATAGGAAACTAGACTTTTGTGCAAGTATAGAAGGTGATTTCGGACACCACCTTATGCTCATGCTGTGGGTATTTCCCAGATTTCCTCTTAGCTGTAGTCTGTTTTTGTATGATGTTTGCTTATCCCTCATACTGTCTCTTTCTTTTATACAATTTAAAGGTGGGTGATTTGCTTTTTCTCCTTTTCATCCCTCAGAGAGAGGCTTTTGCCTCCGTCTCCACAGAACCTCAACATCACCTACAGGCCTACAGTCAAACGGTTGAAACCGGACTCTCTCTCCCCACTTTGAAGTCTGCAGAGACAATATCATTCCTCAAGAGTGTGCTAATATGTCCATTAAGTAAACATTCGCTGTGTTTCTCTTGTAGGTTCGCTCCTGAACGAGTCCCGGATCACTGGCCGACATCCCAGAACCGGTGGGAAGTCCACAGATGTTTTTGCTGTTTTGATGTGCCCAGCGAATACTCTGTTCCTGGGGTTTTTTGCACAATATGATGCTGAGCATTTGTGGGCCTGTGAGATAAATGAGGCAGGAGGAAACCATAGACGAGATGGACCAGTCACTACACACACACACACACACACACACACACACACACACACACACACACACACACACACACACACCTATATTTAATTTACAGTGTCCAGTCAGCCTGACTTTATTGAACATAAGTGCAATCGATTAAAAACACAAAGGTTTTACAACCCAAAATACGACAAAATAATATTTAAAATAAATACATGAATTCATTATTTACAGTGACAGCAGTGATATAAAGAGGGAAGCACAAACCTGTGTAGACAGTCCTGTTTGAGCTGTTCATCTCTCCTCCCCTCTTCTACACATCCTCCTCTCCTCCTCTGTACTGTACCTCTGCGGGCCTAATCTCTCACTCATGAACGCATTCCATCAGCAGTGGATTCCCACGCTCTGTTACATATTATTGTTGTTGTGACAGCACAACATTTACGTGTACGCTGGTGGCAATACACGACTTCGCCTTCGTCTGCATATCTAGCGTACCTGCTAGCTTAGTGCAGTAATGACATTCTTGAGCGTCTGTCATCTGTTTTCATCTGTTTGCTCCCACGGTGCTGCCGCTTGTGTAAACAGCCACGCTGAAGTGTGTACAATCGATATCAAATTAATAGCCAGTTTGACTTTACTTTGTGACCAACTGTAATATGCAAAGCTTGGCAAGTGCTGCTCGCATTTGATGCATCTCACTTTAGTGTTTGCTTTAAAGGGACAATCCCAGAGTATTGCTGCGGGCATTACAGAAACAATATTGTTTTGGTCTCAAACGCGCCCAACCCCTCCCTCACCTGAAAACTCATCCTACCACATTGCCTAGCTACTGACAATTACATTTGCTTAATGCGTATTTGCTTAATGCATTTATTGGGTCAAATAAGAGATTTAAAACTTCCTTCTGTGGCTTGGCTCATTTATAATCGCATTTTCTTAAATGAAAATCCAGAATCTTGGCCGTCCAACGAGCACAGCTTGACACCACTGATTTACAGCTTGTAGTAAGGCTGTTATTTGAACTTGCTAAATCCATGGTGATAGACAAGATTACATTATGATGAATAGCAATGGTAATTAAAGTGACTTTAAAGCTAAAGCCAAGTAAAAAATTTAAATAAGGGTTAACCTGAAAATTCCTTGCTGCTTCAAATATGAATGACTCCATTATCTTTTTTTTTGTATTTGGCTATAGGTATATAAAAAATAACAATTGTCACCTGCTAATTTATTGTATATTGTGCACAGAATGTTTATATCAATTTAATTTACTTATGACTTTGATTACAAGGTAGGTCTATAGCATAATAAATATGTTTGTCCTGTTCTATATTTAAACTTCTCAGAATTCTGCAGAAGCTCTGAGAAATGCACATGTCACCTGACGAAAAGTCACATGACACCTAGGGCATGCCAGATCTGCAACCAATAGTTGGGTTTCTGGTTGAATCCCATGCCAAAGAAATCCTGTCACGCTATGCCGATGATTCACCAACCAACAACCTGATCTGCTTGATAATGCAGGACTGGACTGGCCTCTCCAGGCCTCCATGCTTTATCTTAACCTCAGAGACCTCATGCCTCATATATTAAATTGCACTTTTATACATTCCTTTACATTGCAAATACAGTAAACTTGATTGTTATAGCGCCACCTACAATTACAATTAGGTCATTTAGCAGACGCTTTTATCAAAAGCGCCTTACAATTACATGCTGCTATTACATGGAGCAGGTAAGGGTTAGGCATCTTGCTCAAGGATGCTTACAGGTAGGCTAACCGTAGTTACGCAATCCAATTTGTGGTATCCAGTGGTATCCAGTGTCACCACTGCAGACTTCCCCTGTTGTATTTGAAATAAATACATTCTATCTTTAACCCTTTAGTGCCCGTGTGGAAAATCCTGTTCATATTGTGATTTTATACTCCACATCTGTTATTGAGAGTATATTTCACCCCACTGAGTAAAATGTCAAATGTTGACTGCTCCAGTCAATGCACATGGAAGAAAACCTAATGACTGGCTGTTTGTGCTAACAGCCAGTCATCACAGGCCGCCCTTTATGAATCCTCTGGTCACGGAAATGTGTCTGTTTTCTATCCCCCCCCAACAACTGTAGGGGAATACTTTCTTTTGCGTAGGTCACAACACAACTTGAGAGCCTCGGATGCAGCAGATTGCAACATCCAGGACAGACAGGGATCAGCTGTAGTCTGTCTAGACTGAATCAAAATGCATTCCAGCAACACACAGCTTAGCGAGATAGACGCTCGCAGTTGAGCAACATGGAGTGGGAGCGCACGTGTGGGCACAACAAGATGACAAACGCTGTCGGTCTAGATATCTAGTGGTTTCGTCTGGCCGCACAGAGCAGTAGACGCAGACACACAAACATACTCGGGGCAAAACGTACACAGAGACAAACAGACACACAAACAAAGCAGTTTCAGGTTTTTTAACCCCTTTTCCTTTCACTAGCTTCCAGCTCTCTCCAAACCTCCAATCAGTGAGTTCTAGAAACTCACTAAACATGTCATTGAGCTGGCATGACAACACCGACCTGCTGAAAGACAGGCTTCACACGCGCGCGCGCGCGCACACACACACACACACACACACACACACACACACACACAATGATAGGGGATTGCACAGAAAGGACATACAGATGTGTAATTCTACAGATGTAAGACTCTAAGGTGCAATCTCACAAGCACAAACACTATCAAAAGCATGTGCATGCACACTCGGAGGTATTTGTCAAATACTACTGCTACCATAGTTAGCATGCCGCACATATAGCCTGGGATGTGTAGAAACTGGGGGTTGACACGCTATTTAGCATTTCAAGTAGTTTCTTAGTATTTCTTAGCATTTTTATTTATTACGAGTGTTGACATTTTTTTTAAGGGGGGGTGGGGGGGGGGGGGGGGGGCAGGATA